>LTAE01015358.1:0-10463 GCA_001647135.1 Pontederia paniculata
CCCCCCCCCTCTTGGTGCCAAGTGATCCTACATAGGAGAGCGCCTAGGACGATCATATCAATGAGAACCGATACACATAATAATCGTAGAAGATGTATCAATGAATTCTACATTCTCAGCGAAATTGTGGGGATCACCAACAATGCCAAGAGATGTAGGTGTAGAAGGTTGTGATGACGAAGTGGAGGGATTAATGTTAGGAGAAGGCAATGTTATAGGTTTTATATCATTTAAACTTGATGTTGAGGATGAGTAGTCACAGGTATATACAACTTCTCCTAAACTAAATTATGGTTTGTAATGATAACTAGGCCTACAAGATCACTAAAAATCTTGTTGGAATCAGATGTAGATGAAGAGATATTTAGTGAAAAGGAAAAACATGAACACGTCATCCTTTCTTTCAAAATGGATATCCCATGAAAACATATTTTTGAGAAATGTGCACTAAAATTATTATCCTATTGTGTTGAAGGAACATGTGCATAACATAATTAACCAAAAAAATGTATATGAGAATATGAAGGAGCTTGACCAAAAAGAACTTGATAAGGAGTTTTATTTGATAGAAGCACAAAAAGTGTGTAGTTTAATCAAATAAACCATAGTAAGAACACATTAAACCCAAAAATGTAAAGAAAGCAATGCTTGGAAATGACATGCTTGAGCAACATTAAGAATTTGTCAATGTTTGCATTCAACTCGACCATTTTGTTGGGGTGTGTGAGTACAAGAGGTTTGATGAAGAACTTTATTTTGAAGAAAAAATTCTTGCAAATAATTTGAGAAGAATTCTATACCATTATCACTGTGAACGACTTTGATTGTTTTTCAAATTCAGTTTTTATCATTTGAAAAATGCAATAAGTTTTTAGATGTGTCAAACTTAGTACGTAGGATGTATGCCAATGTACAACGACTGAAATCATCTACAATGATAAAAAAAATAATGTGCTCTACATGAGGAACTAATTTTGTAATGTCCCCAAACATCACAACTCTGATTAAATCAAAATGGGAAAAAGATTTATTTAAATTAATAGGAAATTTATTTCATGCATGTTTTCCTTGACAATATATCATCTTGCATTCTCATATCATTATTGCACTTGTTCTTGATTAAAAACTTACGATTTGAGTTTTGCGATAAATCGATTTTGAACTTCCTTATTCTTATTGTGAAATTGATTTAAAGTTTTTATTACATCAATTCACCCTCCCCCCCCCTCTTGGTGCCATCTGATCCTACAATGGAGAGCGCCTAGGACGATCATATCAATGAGAACCGATACGCAGAATAATCGTAGGAGATGTATCAATGAATTCTACANCCCCCCCTCTTGGTGCCAAGTGATCCTACATAGGAGAGCGCCTAGGACGATCATATCAATGAGAACCGATACGCAGAATAATCGTAGGAGATGTATCAATGAATTCTACATTCTCAGCGAAATTGTGGGGATCACCAACAATGCCAAGAGATGTAGGTGTAGAAGGTTGTGATGACGAAGTGGATGGATTAATGTTAGGAGAAGGCAATGTTATAGGTTTTATATCATTTAAACTTGATGTTGAGGATGAGTAGTCACAGGTATATACAACTTCTCCTAAACTAAATTATGGTTTGTAATGATAACTAGGCCTGCATGATCACTAAAAATCTTGTTGGAATCAGATGTAGATGAAGAGATATTTAGTGAAAAGGAAAAACATGAACACATCATCCTTTCTTTCAAAATGGATATCCCATGAAAACATATTTTTGAGAAATGTGCACTAAAATTATTTTCCTATTGTGTTGAAGGAACATGTGCATAACATAATTAACCAAAAAAATGTATATGAGAATATGAAGGAGCTTGACCAAAAAGAACTTGATAAGGAGTTTTATTTGATAGAAGTACAAAAAGTGTGTAGTTTAATCAAATAAACCATAGTAAGAACACATTAAACCCAAAAATGTAAAGAAAGCAATGCTTGAGCAACATTAAGAATTTGTCGATGTTTTCATTCAACTCGACCATTTTGTTGGGGTGTGTGAGTACAAGAGGTTTGATGAAGAACTTCATTTTGAAGAAAAAATTCTTGCAAATAATTTGAGAAGAATTCTATACCATTATCACTGTGAACGACTTTGATTGTTTTTCAAATTCAGTTTTTATCATTTGAAAAATGCAATAAGTTTTTAGATGTGTCAAACTTAGTACGTAGGATGTATGCCAATGTACAACGACTGAAATCATCTACAATGGTAAAAAAAATAATGTGCTCTACACGAGGAACTAATTTTGTAATGTCCCCAAACATCACAACTCGGATTAAATCAAAATGGGAAAAAGATTTATTCAATTTAATAGGAAATTTATTTCATGCATGTTTTCCTTGACAATATGTCACAAATCATATTAGAAGTAGATGAAAAAGAAGGACAATTATTTTTTATCACAATAGAATGAGAGGGATGTCTTAAGCATCTATGTCATAATTCCGTGGAATTTTAATAGTGACTTATTAGCTACTAAGTGCGTCGAAATCTTACATAAGTAATAAACCCCTTTTCTCAATTCACCCAGTCCAATCAGAGTCTCGTAACACAAACGTGAAAAAAACAAAGGTTAGAAAAGAAGGTAGCAAAGCTATTTAGATCTGCACATAACTTAGCAATGGAAATAAGATTGCAACTAAATTTTGGAACAAGGAAAAAACATTATGTAAAGATAAATGATTTTCAAAATCACATCTCCAAATTTTGTTGCAGTAATGAATTTGTCATTTGAAATTGTAACCATTAAATTTTTATTTAATGATTGAGTATTAATAAGAGCATCAACCCTACCAATTAGGTGGACAGAAGCACCAATGTCAAGAATTCAAGGAATAACAGAGAATAAAGAAATTATATTGTTATGAAAAAATGTTCTCCCTCTTTTTTATTAAGATCAATCATGATGAGAAAGTATTGAATATGTGTTTCTAAAGATTGAACCCGACTCCCACAATAGTGTGGGTTGATGGTGAGAATGCTGTCTTGATAACGTTAGCAACACATCTTTTTTTAACTGAATAATCAATCATTGATTTTTCTTCTTATTTATGAAGATAAACCTGCTATTTTAAAAGGCGATGTTTGATAATATTAACTTGTTAGAATCTTTCCTTTAGTCCATCCCACAATATTTTAGCCTCTCCTACATGAGCTACACTAGCATGCAAATATTTTTTTAGTGAATGAAAAATCGATACAATCAACATTGAATTGCATATCTCCCATAGATGAAACTCAGGATCAACTTTCTTTAGAATAAAATCTAATTTATTCTCAGCCAGAGTGCATTATGCATTAATTTAGATCAAGTTAGATAATTATTCTTATTCAATTGAAATGAAATCGAGTTATTCCAAGAGTTATAAAAAGAATTCATAACATAACAAGAAGATGGTTCATAACATAACAAGAAGATGGGTTATTAATATAGATACTCTTATCATTGTATGCCAAATAGAAAATAAATGTTGATTCACAAAATAGGATCACTCTCTAAAAAATTCACAAAAAAGAAATAAGAGAAGAAACTAAAAGAAAATGTACCGTATGGATACTATCGAAATTTGACTTCTCATTTTTCTTATTGATTTTGGAGTTTAGATAGGTGAAATTAAAATAACTATATAAAAAATAAAGTTTGATACTTTTTTTACAAAGATTTGCATGATAAATATTTTTGATGATCTCTTGAAGCAAATTCAGAATTAAAAATTTATGGTCGATATTTTAAAACAAATTTAGTATTAAAATATTTAAAACTTGATTTTCTTAATTTATTATATAGTGTTTTAAAATGCGATAGGGTAAATGGAAGGAAATAAAAGTTATAGAAAGGTTTATTGTGTTGTGACATGAAAAGTCCGAATAGTTTAGATAATCAAATTATTATTTTATAATATGGGTGCAAGTGCCAAAACTATTCACAATTTGAAACAAAATCACATTTGTGGAGTCCACAATTGGAACTCTTATCGGCCATCTGTTCCAAATGGCTACACAGGAATTCACTTTCCCCAATACATGCATCATTGAATATGGGGAGGGGGCGGGGCATCACATCATAGTATCTTCATTTACAAATGGCAACAGAACATGATAGGAGCCAAGCAGCCGAAGGCAGTGGATGCGTCAGAAAACCTAAGCGTTGTCTGAACATTGCAACAAAGACGGCTGCCATGACCAATACCAATGCCCCAGGAAAGACTCCATTCTACGTACATTCATTTGCACAAAATTATTTGCCCATGCTTGGATTATAGCATTGGCCAATAATAATAATAATATGTATGTAGAGCGAAATTTCTTATGAGATTTAATGAACAAAAAAGAACATGCATGAAAAACAAGAGAACTAAAGGAAGTTTTCGATATCAAATAAACATGTAACAAGACAAAAGAAGATAGCACTAAGAACAAATAAAGGACAACATATTAGAGTTCTTTTTCTCCTGAAGGGACCCATTTTTCTTCATATTTCTCCCTCTTTGGATCTATCGCTGCTGCTGCTGCTGCGGTTACCTCTGCCAATTTGTATGATAGTATCAGGCTTCGGCCTTTTCTACCTGAAGTAAAAAACGCAACAAACAAAGTTTGTATGTATACATATAAAGGTCCAAAAAGCTATAAAGTAAAAGGTGAATGATATAAGATTAGAAATACTAGTGAAATGTTGCCATGATGCACTCAAACCGTACATGAAAGCAAAAGGCGAAGGTGGAGGAGGTGAAGAAGGAGTTGGAGAGGCTGAGGGTTCCAAACTGGAACTATCCCAATTGGCAGTCTCAGTGGTTGCAGCTGCAGAAGTAGGAGTTGGTGCGGAAGCTGGAGCGAGTTCAGTCATGGCAGGTGTATTGTTGAAAGAAGCAACCACCTGCTGGGCACTTATTTGCTGCATCGACCAACCTGCAGGATGAGGTTGCCCTTGGATCAAGACACCACCATTATTCATCAGGTTCTGATGCAGTGTTAGATGAGGCTCAGGCAGCTGTTGCATATACTGCTGCAAGTGAATGTCAAACAGCGGGCGCATGAGGCTGAAATCCGGCACCATGACCTCCGGATTCAGGCTTAGATTGCTTGGGATCGTGCCGCCTGGGTGCAGATCCCCCAGATGGCCGCCCAAGGTAGAACTATTACCAGCGCCACCATAGTAGTAGGCATTGATCCCCACAGCACTAGCGAAAACAGGCACTTGGCAATTCACCTCTGCTGAATGCACCGCCGGAGCCTTCCCCGATGAGGGTGACCTTGGCAGCGAGGAGGACTTGGTTGTTTTCGCCTTCTTCCGACGTCCACCCTCGGGGATGTTCCGCAGTGCGCCACCTTGAGTCCAGAACCTCTTGCAGGTGCGGCAGTAGTACCTCGGCTGTGTCATGCTGTAATTGTTATAGTAGCAGAACTTAGTATCATTAGATTCACACCTTGGACATTGCAGACGCTGAGGAGGCCGCTGAAGCTCTAGAGAAAAGGGCTGCCTGTCTTCAGGCTGCCATCGCTGATGTTCCATTGAGTTTTCAAAGGATCACCACAATGTTAATCTCTATCAGGTTGATCACATGAGAGAACACAAAAAGAAGTAGGAGAGAAAAGTTCAATTTGATGGTTATTTATAGAGGTTTATAATTAAAAGAAGGTGTGGCAAGGGGGAATGGTTCCAACCAGGTAATGCATGTTGCATGTGGATTCACTGACTGCCACAGGAGATTTCCGGTGAATTTCTGCCGTTTTCTGGCAGTGAAATCCAAACGTGTCGCTCGATGTGGAGTATCCGACGGAGCGGTTCGCTGGCCGTATTCGCTATGGTCGCCTATTTGCAGGTCCAGTTCATCCTCTTGCAGGTTTCCAAATTCAGTGGATAGTACTCTTAATTGACCTTAAATGCGGAGTAAATGTTGAGGATAGAGTTACATCAATGGAAAATCGACAAAACGGCATAAAAGCGACGGAGTTAATTCGGGTTCTTGCCTTAGATTGAATGATGAGGTTGAAAAGGGTAGGCATCAAGAAAGAGATGGAGGAGGAGCATGGCTAGTTATAAAGCAAAATGATGATGATGACGATGACGACGATGATGAACGACATGCTTGATATGGATAATTTGGATGGAGATAAATGATAATTGGCTAGGCTTTCTTAAAATGCTAGACCCATTGATATCTAGATACCTCATTTAGAATTGTGAGGTTTTAAAAATGGTGAATCACATACCATACTGATAAATAAACTTTTCAAAATAGAAATTTATATGTTTTTCATTCTTTCCTGACTTTTGACATTTATAAAAAATAACAACACATGATAGGATCATTAAGGCCTTAAGGGAGGCAAAGAGCACACATCTGTGACCAAATTACTAGCAACTTTGTTCAATATCATGATAAAAGATTTTGTTGAATCAAAATTATAAGTAATTTGATTCAAAATATGCTCCGCATATTCATGCTCAGTACCTCCATTTTATGCTTATATTAATAAACTATATGTCTTGTTTGATTCGAAATAACCAATCTAGGAAACATGCATAGGCATATTTTCCCTTAAGAATACACATATACTTAGGTCCCGTTTGGTTGGGGAATAAGACCTAGATTAAGGTCTTATTCCCAACTTTTGAACCAAACGTCCTATTTTTGCAACCGGTGGGCTCCACTGCATTTATTGAAGGAAGAATAAAAAACTAGAGAGAAAATTATTCCATCTCTCCTATGGACTAACCTTATTCCCAATGGATTAAGGAAATGAGGCTAACTCTTGGATTAAAAAAAAATAATCCATGAATAGTACATGGACAACCAAACGACACCTTAGTGTTTACTATCTCAAAAGGATAAAAATGGTAAAAAGAAAATCTAACCTGCCCCTCCCCTCCTCCCCTATCCCCCACCCCAACCACTTTATGGAATTACTTAAACCTATTTTGTCATCAAAATAGTGATTACATTTATTTTATTGATAATTGTACCCTAGTAATTCTAAAAAATGTTCTGACAATAAAAATGGGGTAAAGGTTTCTCCTCATTTTATTCCCAATCAATGCTTAAAGAAAATACAAAATAAAAGTATATAATAAGTAAGTATAGGAGGAGCACTAGCTTAATTTTAGAATTAATGTTGATGGGAATGCACATGTTTTTAAAACAATTTGATTCCATTTAACTAACTAATTTTAGTTAAATTGACCTTGATCTAAACATAATGTGATAATCATACTCACTAGGATTATTTTTTGTGTTCAATTATGGTTGGCAAATGTAATAAAGACGACAAGATATTTAATGTGGCTTACTCATTAACTAGGTTGCACTATGTCCATCTGATCTTCAATGTCATACATTAACTTTAAATATTAATTAGTATTTATGAACATTAACATCAATCATTAATTCCACATTATTAGCCAATAAATAAGCATACAAATTTATATTAATTAAAAATAGTAAGTATAAAATTTTTGGGCTCTCATATGAAATTCTTGTAAATGTGGCAACTAAGTCCACCCCTCAAGTAATAAAGAGAATGAATAGTATCATGCCACAAGGACTATAAAATACAAACAATTTTCTCAAATAAAAATAATCATGTGAATAAAAGAAAATAAATTGATGTACTTGCGATGCACTTGAGGTATGGGGATAACTAGGTTCAATGCATTTACTTTATCACAAGTAGATAACATGAATGCTTATTAAGGTCTACTTCTAGTAAAATTAAAATTACACCATATTAAGAGTTACTTAACTCACTATCAATTGAGAATGAGGTTTCTTATTTAAAATCAAAGTCTTTTCCAGCGAAAAGTGATCTTCATAAAGTCCATGGAAATATTGTACTTTCAATAAAATCTTAATTCTCCTATATAGGATTTATGAACTAACTAACCTAAAATCTTATTTAAGGGCATTTACATCTATAAGGACAAAAACATTTTGTGCTAGAAAGTTACATGAAAGTGTGTGGAAAATATAAAACAACACAAATGAATAGATATTAAAGTACATAGTGACCTTTACTACTTTCAACATCAACTCTTGCAAGATATCAAGTTAAACTTACATATAAAAAAGAAAATATGAATTAAAATAATATATTTGTACAAACTTGCCCATAACGATAAAACTATTACTAACTAACCAAACATACAAACATATAACAATGGAAATAGGTTTAAGAAAATAGAGATGAGCATTGAAGAATCATGAAACTTCTCAAAAGACAACAAAATGTCCTATTTCTTACAAATGTTTGGGAATAGTTTTATTAATGACCATGCGAAAATCCCAAGTCATGTGGATAATAAAAAAAAAGAGTAAAAGACTAAAATCTAATATCAATTGAACAAAACATGTATAACAAAATAGGTGTAAAATTCTAATATAAGGTCTCCCATTAACCTCTCTAAAATGTAGTGTTTTTGCAATATCATCCCTGAATTTTGATAATACTCAATGATGCATGCTAAGATATCCTAAAAATATTCGCTAGGAAATACACTAATCATATCAAATAATAAAGAAAAGTGAGTATCATTCCCATGAGGATTGGTATTCTTATTTATCTAATCTCACCAACTAATAGGAGGTAATGTAGATTTTTGGATAAAATATTTTTTTTTCAAAAAGATAAGATAAAAGATAGATGAAATATAAAATAAAGTTGCAACACAGCAAGCACTTTATGAGGAAAAGATAAGATAAACACGGATAAACTACGCTTCACCACAAGATCAACCAAATTTTTGTTCAACTCCAACTCCTATTAGATCCAGATCTACCCAAATTTTGATTTCCTATCGAGGATGAATTAACTATCTTAACTCTAAATAAATTCGACAATTCCTCTCCTTGATGCATGTCAATTTCGTCAACTAGAAATTAAGATGCATTAAGTTATATTCCATAGACTATTGATCGTTCATCCCTAGGATGATAATCTAATCCAAAGACCTAGAGTATTCCTCTCTATGATGCTACTTGGATATGACATGCAATGCTTAAATAAAAATCATAAGACCAAAGCAAAACATGAATCCATTATTCATATCTAGGATTCTAGTAAGATTAAGATCTCAAATAATTAATGAAAAATATTAAGAACAACATTCATGCTCATAGAAAATTTGAAGAATTAAAATTAATTAACAGAAGGGTTCTACTTGTTCTCCCTTACTATAAATTCAATCCATGAAAATAAAATTAAAGTTACATATTAAAATAAGGAGAAAGGAGATTACAAAGGAAATTAATTAAAACCTCGATGATCATATCCTCATAATCTATGTAGTATAAACTCGTGTTTCTCTCCAGCACTAGGTTCTCTCCGAGCTTGAAACATAACCCCACAAACAAAGCCTTGTGATTCTATTTATAGATTTCCAAAATGGAGTCATGTTATGAGAAGGGTCCCAACTTGTTAAACTTTGTTTTTGCCAATTTTTTTATCAGATTCTCACTTAATCCCAAGTCCAAATCCTTAAAAGGTAGAATTTGCAGGTTTAAATTCAACTAAAATTTCTCTAAGTATTTCACGGCCCGTGAAAGAACTTTCACGGTCGTGATCGAAAGTTCAATTCAGCGTCATTGGGATTCAACGGACTGTGAAACAGGTTTCATGGACAATGACCGAAAAAATTGAATATTTTCTTCAGCTTCTTCACGACCCATGACCGAATGTAACTTCGTTTCATCAGGATCTTCATGACATGTGACAAAGATGTCACAACTGTGATCATATGTTCGTATTCTATCACCTCATTCGCTCATCACCATCAAAGAGTCTTCATAGGCCATGACACAATTAATGCATTTCAGCTTGGATGCGCTCACAGGCGTGAAAGAGACTTCATGAGCCGTGATTGCAGTTCATGCGTCCATCATTTCATCGTCGGCACGATCATGAAAGTCGTTTCACAACCCATGACCAATCTTCAGTTGAACCCATATGTTCTTATGGGTGTGACCTACCTGTCGTGTTTGTGATACTCAACTTTTATTTGGTTTGGCCTGTAGGATCGGAATGGAACCAAGAGGGAGGGTGAATTGGTGTATAAAAGTTTTTTCTACTTTTGTTATGATAGATGAGTTATAGTAGCGGAAGCATATAAATACAAATATAGACAAGTAGAGAGAAGAGAGAGCAGAGAAAAAATAAACAAGCACACAAACACAAAGTTTGTTGACGAGGTTCAGCCGAACTCCTGGCCTACGTCCCCGCTCCGGTCTTCTCGCACTTGAGATCTCCGGAGATCACTGAACTCCTTCTTCAAAGGCGAAGGCTCCCTTACAAACTTCTCCTTTTTGTTCTAGAGGACAAGGAGACAACCTCTTACAGTTCACTCAAAAACTCTCAATCCCTTCTATCCAAGATTCTTCACTCGAATCACAAATGCAGGATCTGGATGGCACCAAGAGGGAGGGTGAAT
>LTAE01015361.1:0-14506 GCA_001647135.1 Pontederia paniculata
TTATGTTTGCATTTACAAGCTTCCGCTGATAACTCATCTAGGTTAAGTAAAAGAGAGTAAAATTTTAATACACCAATTCACCCCCCTCTTGGTGCCATCCAGATCCTACACTATGTAAGAAGAAGAAGGTGGTCATCTCATGACAAGCAACAAGAAACAATAAGAGAAAGGATAATAAATGACAACAAGATGTTGGTGACGGCGATTCAAGCACAACAACTATTCGAGAGTGGATGTAGAGGCTATGTGGCTGGTGTCATCAACACTGACCCTAAGGAGAAAGACACACAACAACTAGATATCGTCAGAGAATATATGGATGTCTTCTCATAGGACATCTCCAGCTTGTTACCCCAGAGAGAAGTAGACTTTCAGATGAGTTGTTGCTAGGGATAGCTTCAATCTCCAAGGCACCATACCGGATGACACCTATAGAAATGCACAAGTTGAAGAAGCAACTGCAACAACTGATGGACAAGGGTTTTATCAGACCGAGCATTTCACCATGGGGTGTTTCGGTATTATTTGTAAAGAAGAATGAGGATCCTTTTGTGTATCGACTACAAGATGCTCAACAAGGTCATCATCAATAATAAGTATCCTCTACTGCAGATTGATGACCTTTTCGATAAACTCTCTAAGGTTGTAGTACTTTCAAAGATCGACCTGGGGAACGACTATCACCAACCGAAAGTTTCAGAAGAGGATGTGCTCAAGACGACATTCAGATCCACTTACGAGCATTACGAATTTCTGGTGACGCCTTTTGGATTGACGAATGCACATGCCGTGTTCATGGATATGATGAATAGGGTGTTCAAAACCTACTTGGATCATTTTGTCATTGTCTTCATAGATGACATCTTTATACTCATCAAGCCCAGAGGAACACATGAAGCATCTAAGGATCATATTGGAAACTTTGTCACGACACCAATTATATGCAAAGTTATCCAAATGCTAGTTTTGGTTAGACCAGATTATGTTTCTCGGGCGCATAGTGTCAAAGCAAGGGATTACGATGGACCCATCAAAAGTTACTTGTCTCAAATTGGTCATCGCCAAGAAATGTCTAAAAACTATGCAGCTTCTTGGGACTGACAAAATACTACAAGGGATTTATCAAAGACTTCTCCAAGATCACATCGTCTATGACAAACTTTACAAAGAAGGGAGTAAAGTTTGTCTGATCGTAGAAGTGCGAACAAAGTTTCCAAGAATTGAAGACCCGACTGACTACTACACCAGTACTCATCATCCCTTTTGGGAGTGGTGGTTATGTGTGTAGAGTGATGCTTGTGGCATAGGTCTGGATTGTGTACTCATGTAACTTGACAATCTTGTAGCATATGCTTCCAGACAACTCAAGAAGCATGAAGTCAACTACCCCAAAAATGACCTAGAGTTGGCAGTAGTAGTTTTTGCCCTGAAGATATGGGGACACTATTTGTATGGTGAAAACTTTAAGGTCTACATAGATTAGAAGATCCTGAAGTAAATCTTCATCCAAAGAGAACTCAATATGAGACAGAGGAGGTGGATCGAGTTCTTGAAGGTCTATGAAGTCAAAATTGGATATCACCTAGGGAAACCAACTCAGTCGCTGATGCTTTAAGTAGGAAATAGTAAGGAACACTTGCCAGCATGATGGTACACATGTGGAATCAGCTAAAGGACATAATCCAGTGGAACTCAAGACCTAGCAGGACTGAAGCCACATTGATGGTTTATCGAATACAATCAGACTTTAGTGAATAGGATTATTTATCATTGCCCAAGCAGTGGATCCAGAGTTCGACTACATGCACCAGAGGTGTAGTCATGAAGCACAAGACTTCTCATGTCCGTGGATGGAGGGATCAGATATAGAAGTCGCCTATGGGTCCCCAGTAATGCAACACTCAAGAGGGAGGTGCTGAATGAAGGTCACAAGTTAGAAAACTACCTGGCGAGTACCAAGATGTATACATATTTGCAAAGGACCTACAGGTGGAACAACAAGAAGAAGGAAATTGCTGAGTACGTGGCTAGATGTATAATCTGCCAGTAGGTTAAGATTGAGCACCATAGACCATATGGTATGCTCAAGCCCCTGAGCATCCCTGAGTGGAAGTGAGAACATATAGCTATGGAGTTTGTGACCAGCCCGCCCAGATCCAAGAGGAGAAATCATGCCATTTGGGAGTTGTGGATAGACTCACTAAGTCTGCACACTTTATCCCCATTAAACGAAAGCAATCAGTGGAGAGCTTGATGGACTTATATGTTAGAGAAATCATGAGGCTAGATGAGATTCTAGTGACCATAGTGTCTGATAGACACGCGAGGTTCATAGCTAGAGTCTGGAAGGGTTTCCAAGATGCCCTTGGGACCAGACTGAACTTCAACATAGCATTCCATCCAAATACATATGGACAGTCAATAGGACAATCCAAATGCTGGAGAATATGCTCAGAGCATGCACGCTAGACTGGCATGGCAACTGGGACGACCACCTTCCATTGACTGAGTTCACCTACAACAATAACTACCACTCTAGCATCGACATGATGGCCCCGTATGGAGCTTTTTATGAAGAACCTATCGATCACCAGCATATTGGAACGATGTGAGCGAGTGGAGGCTGATGGACCTAGAGATAATACAAGAGTATGCTGATCAAATGGATCTCATCAGAAGAAGGATGAAGGCTATGCAGATCAGGAAAAAAAGACAAATGCTGACAAATGTCATCAAGAGCAAATTTTGCAGGTGGAAGACAAAGTGATGCTGAAGGTCTCCCCGACTAAAGGCGTCATGATGTTTGTAAGAGAGGTAAGCTCAACCTTCGTTATGTAGGTCCTTTTGAGGTGCTCGAGCTGATTGGAGGAGCAGCATGTCGACTAGCACTACCTCCTTCCTATGGGCGAGTGCACAATATCTTCCATGTATCCATGCTTAAGAAGTACCAACACGACGATGCCAACATCATCAGGATTGAGGAGCCCAACTTGAAGAAGGACCTCACCTATGAGGAGCAGTCAGTGAAGATCCTAGAGCATCGCTTACAGCACCAAGGGAATAAGAAGGTGGCGTTAGTCAAAGTGGCATGTAGTCTGTGTCAAGATAGTGAAGCAACGTGGAAGTTCGAATACGAGATGCACAAGAAATTTTCAGTATTATTTGGAAAGCCTCTACCATCGTCCTAAATTCGAGGACAAATTCTTTTTTTAAGATGTTTATAATGTAATATCTCTCATCTAAAATAGGACACGAGCTGTGTTGCCAATATGGCCCAACATGGGCCGTGTTCTAATTGAACACAAACCATGTTCGGATTGCTGAGATCCGGAGCAATGTAAATAATTATATTTTAAATTTTAGGATAAAGTTAATAAAGTGATAATATTTAATTAGTTTTAAATATGAGATTAAATAAATAAATACATAGTTTTAGGAGGATCATAACTAGAGAAACCCTAATTACACCCCGATAAATAGACTTAATAGAAAGAGGATGCTCTAATTATTTTATTTTTCTCTCCTCAAGCCCTAGCCTCCTAACTCTCGCCCTCTCTTCTCTCATCCTCCTCTAGGTACTTCGGTAAGGTTTTTCTCTCCTAAGATTTTCTCTCTCTCTGTCTCTCTCTCTTCCCTTCTCTCATCCTAGAACCATGCTCAACTATAGGAGAACGTGAAGGAGATCTGCAGCAGCGTGCAAAGCAAGGAGGAGAAGATCAACGTAGACTCAAGCCCTAAAAACCCTACAGAATTAGGTATGTAAATATGCAGATCCCAATAGATAGGTTTATATGATTAATAAAATGCATGTTAGGGTTTCATGATAGATGATGATGGATTATAGGATGTTAATAACCTGATGATTAGTTTAATTTATAGCTTAGATTAATTATTGTTTATCAAGGCACGAATAGCACCTTTAATTGTTGTTAATTACTATTCATCGGAGGAACACGGTCCATGTCCATGCCGGACACGACCATCGTTTGCTGGTGTAAACTCAACACGCCGCATAGACGGAAAGCACGAACCGTGTCCACCAACGACACGACTGTGACTGGACCTGACGAAACTCTAAGGGCCGACTGTGTCCACCAACTCTCTCCCTCTCTTCTCCCATCCTCCTCCTCCTTAGATAAGGTTTTTCTCTCACTTTCTCTCTCATCCCTTCTCTCATCCTAGAACCATGCCCAACTATAGGAGAACATGAAGGAGATTCATTGTAGCATGCATAACAAGGAGAAGCTCAACATAGATTGAAGCCCTAAAAATCCTACAAAATATGGTATGTAAATAGGCAGATCCCAAAAGATAGGTTAATATGATTAATAAATTGCATGTTAGGATTTTATGATAGATGATGATGGATTATAGGATGTTTAATAGCCTGATGATTAGTTTAATTTTGTATTAGATTAATTATTGTTTATCAAGGTACGAATATCACCTTTAATTGTTGTTAATTACTATTCATCGGCGAAACATGATCCGTGTCCATGCTGGACACGACCCATGTCCACTAGTGTAAACTCAACACGCCCCATAGACGACAAACACAAACCATGTCCAACAAGGACACGACTGACGAAACCCTAAGAGCCGACCGTTTTGACAGAAACGACCGATGAACCAGACACGGTCTATGTCACTCTCACACATGGCATATGTTCGAATTCAATAAAATAAATGTTGAATGAAGATGTAACACATCCCGCGTTGAACCGAACACGGTCCACGTTAGCGGGGAAAGATGAATAGTAAACCCTAATATAGTATGATCGTGTAAAATGGTCCAAGCATGATTATTTTAATAAAAGATGAACACAACCGTGTAGGTCGAGATGATTAATGAAGAAAACGGACGAGGACGCAGCCCGCATCGGAAATCAGACACGGCTGGAAAACGACGTGTTTCCTAAGAGGTTTATTTTATTCCTGATGGAATGATATAAAGATGGAACACAAACCTTGTCTTCACCCAACATGGCCCACGTCGACTAGCTGAAATGACTGTCGATGAGATTGCAACCAACTTCGAACAAAGACTATGTTCGAGTCCGACACGCCCGTGTCGGTGTTGCTGGAATGATTAAATGATTATTTTAAATGATTATTTTTCAAATGACTAAGGATTAATTATGTGGACTGATGCGAGCAAAAATATACATATTTCATGCATCTCAATTAGGACATTTTTTTATAATTTCCTACTTCAAATAGGAATTGATTCACTTGAGAAAATTCAATTGAAGGAGGACTTCTAACTTTTCCTATTCCAACTAGGAATGGTTCTTTTGAAGTGACTAGAAAAATGTGTCAAAACTTCATGGAAAAAAACTTCTAATCATTATACAACTCCTTGGGAGCTATTAGTGACATATTTTCTAATGAATTTGAGATTTAAAGTCCAAAAATCAGCCCAAGAGCGAGCTACGAATTTGAAGAGAAATTAGAAGATTTTATCATCCTTTTCCCTTATATGACTTGGAAAAGGACTCCTATCTTATCCTAACTCTTTGGGAATCAAAAGGAATCATATTTGTTTTCAGCCTAAAGGAGAGTTACGAATTAAATTAAAAAATATAAATTCTTTCATATTTTGACCTGAAAAGAATTTGAAAACATCTCAACTTTGTGGAAGACTTGGAGACCCTTTGGAGTTTGATTCGACCCTATAAATAGGCATGCAAAGTTCTCAAGAGAGAAGAAAGATCATAGACGAAAACTTTCTCCTCATATTTTCCAAACAAATTTTAGAGAGCTGTGAAGCCATCTTTGGAGGAGAAACCTAGGAATTCTATTGAAGATCTAGAAGAAGATATATTCTGCAAATTTTATTTATTTTCTATTCTTGCTTTTTAGGCTTGAATTATTTCGTGTTTAGGGATAAATTCTCTTTGAACCCTAATTATTTCTTAGATAATTATTTATTAAATCTCTGTGAACTTGCATCATATATTTTGATTATTATCGTTTAGTTGAGATTTTCATTGGTTTTAATTGAGAGATACTACTAACAAAATTTCTCTACATTGGATTTTGGATTCAAATATTTTATTTTATTTTCTAAACACAAAACATACTATTTTTTGAGAGGAAACGACTCGCTTTGTCTTCCATTTCCCAACCATTTTTTAGTCATGCGTTTTTCGATGTTTTCTAGTCCATTTTCCGAGTCCATTTTCCGAGAACTTGAGTGCAAGTCTTTCTACATCTATCTGGTTTCAGAATTTGTGGATTGCAGGTTGTTAATCACTCGAGAGAGGTTTAACAATTAAGGGTTTGTTGTTTATTGAATTTTAGTTTAATTTAACTGAGGATTGATTTGGTTCAAACTTTCTTTAGTTAAGATTAAATTAAGATAGTTAGGTCATCCGAAAGGAGTCCTATATTTTTAACACAACTCAACCGTAATAGGAATTCAGATTTAAATTTCTTTAACTTTTATTCCAAGAGATAATTGTGGTGAGATAGAAGCCTAATCCCAATCAAACTATTTGTCGATCAAATTTTTTATCTTTTCTTTTATCTTTTTTTTCATATTTTCTTATCTCATTTTATCTTTTATTTTTACTAATTCATTGAAAATCTTTTAATTGGATTTCAAGATAAAGTTTTAGAATTTAAAATTCATTAGTCCTCGTGGGTTCGACAATCTACTCATCTCTTTATTACTTATTCGACCAATATACTTGCTGAAGTTTTAGCGTGTGATTTTTTGTATCATGGACAAGATAAAGGGAAACCATGCTTCACCTAAATTAAATGTTGAGGTTGCCATATGCCATTAAAGTTTGGGAGCACAACGATGTTAAAGATAGGACGGGTAGGCAACTGCCACCTAGTTCCTATTACTTGGCCTTCTCCCCACCCTGGAACGAAAGAATCTCGAGCATCCTATGTGGTCATTGCTTGTGCACCCAATTGACCTATGGCTAGACCTCCAAGACTCATGGACAACTTAACGTCACCAAAGCAACCTTATAGTCACCTATAGTAACTAATGGAATAAGTCAAAGATAACAAAGATAATGATGCGAAAAATACGAACACGAAAAATCAGATGCTAGCAAGTGCACTAGTCGAACAAGTAATAAAGTGTAATAGTAGAGTTGTCGATCCGATGAGAAATTATATAACTACTTAATCAGATTTTTGGACTAATAGGAGATAACATTGACTTCAGGATGGGTATTTCAGAAAACTGATAATATATAAATATAAGTAATAATAGTAATAATATAGGGATGATGACTAGGGCCTAAACAATACTAATCTCAAGATGAATACTTCAGAACCTTGCACAACAATTGAATAGGAGATGAAAATCAACTATTGAATCTTCAGATGGTTAGGCAAACTTAAGTTATGAATTCCCTCAACGGGTAACTCAACTATCTTGTATCAAACAATCTAGAAAATACCCCATAACGGTCTATCCTCAGGACGATAACACAAGATGCAATAAGTTGTTTCCCTAGACTATTAAACCACCCTGAATGGGTTGACCTAACAGACCACAAACGAAAATGCCCTTAACGGGTCAGAATCGCAGGACACAAATTGCAAAGATATTGACCACACTACATAGTTAATGATCAATTGTTCAAACTCAGAAATCACGCTAACATGTTCATAAAGAAACAATTCAATGAAAAGTCTCGAAAGCTATATAAATTCTGAAGTAGCAATAATCTCAAAACATACAAATTAAATAAAAAATATTCAGAATAAACTATCTCAGATTACAGAAAAGGTTTCGTCCAACAAAGTATGGAACAAGAGATACTCCTATGATGTTGAGAAGACCATGAACAACTCCTTAACGGATGATGATCTTGACTCCTCGATAGCCCTTCAGAATATACTTCGTTCTCTAGCTTCCAGGTACAGATTGACGACTCTTTCTTCCCTCTATCTTCTTCTCGTCCCTAGCCTTCGCCCTCTCGAATAGCCTGATCTCCTCAGGTTGAAAAACAAGATCCTCTTTTATCTAGGGTTTCCTTAGGGTTGGATGATAATGATGTGTGAACCCTTAGATCAAATCTACTTCTCGAACAACGGTGATGACGAGAGTCCAACAAAACTTATCAAAATCTTAAGAAATATGATAAGAGTCCAATCTTTAAAGTCTTCAATCAAATCTCAAACTTTCTGGCAGTCAAATCATCTCACAATCTCTAAAATACAAATATGCGTACCATCATCACGGCCCGTGATAGGATGTCACGGCCCGTAAATATAGGTCGTTTCATTATTCCTCAATACATCACGGCCCGTGATGATCTTTCACGGTCCATAACTCAGGCTCAGGATAACATCTGCTCTTGAATTCTACTTCTCTCGCGGTCCGTAAGTCATGATCACGGCCCAAACTTGTAATCTACCGCTTCGGCAACAGTCGTGATATGCTCATCACAGTCGTGTTGTCCTTCCTTACGGCCGGTGAAGTTTCATAACGGCCCATAACATGAATTCTTCCGAAGAGGGCAATCGACAAAGCCGTGATATGCATATCACACTCCGTGATGTCTCCTGTTAAGACCCGTGATATGACATCACGACCCGTAATATATTGGATGTGCTGAATTGGGTTTGCTGCGGGTGTCGTGATGATTGATAATGCTTTGTGAATGGGCTTCATCACGCCCCGTAATGGTTAACGACCCATGATGACTCCAGGCAGATTCATTCCATGTTATATTTCGGGCTTTTGCAGTGTTGGTTCCATTTCAACTCTTCTCAGCCTTTTGGGGACGATTTCCTGCAAAATTACATCAAGCAAGAGTAGATTTCGGACTTGGAAGAATATAATCAAATAAAGCAGAAAATAGATGCATGCAATAACTTAATGACTTGGAATAATGTCTAATGCAAGCCCTAAAATATGTTGTAAAATGCATGCATCAGATAACCACTTGGTCTAATAATTACATCATCATATTGCATTCGGGTACTAGGGTTACTATTGATTGAGGATTAAAGATGATGATTGAATGATGAAGGAGAATTGGTGAAAATTAAAGAATGATGATGATGTGGAGTAATTGATGTTTGGCGATAACCATAGCTTACTCCTTATATAAAAAATNGATGATTGAATGATGAAGGAGAATTGGTGAAAATTAAAGAATGATGATGATGTGGAGTAATTGATGTTTGGCGATAACCATAGCTTACTCCTTATATAAAAAATAATTAGAGTGATTGACGTTTAACTATTAGTCATAGCTCACTCTTTATGCAAAGATGTTAAGATAAATATGTAAGAAAGCATGTTAAAGATGATGAATGTATTATGATGAAAGTTAATGATGATGAAAGATAAGCAAAAAATGAATGAAAGGTAAGAAATGAATAATTTATATTTTGACCTTATTGTCATTATCGTATTCCTGCATTTATTAATCATATTATCCTTATCTATCGTTGCCTTATATTACTGAGCGTTATAGCTCATGGTGGATTTTCTTTTCCCCTTGTATTGGATCTTGCCGGCAAGTGATCTACAGGTATGATGATTGGTGGTACATGCGGCGACTGATGCTCATGGTGGGTGACTTTGCTCATGTCTAGTGGTCTTATTAGTGTCTCTTCTCATGTCTTAGTATTTTCTATGGAGTTGTATTAGCTACTTTGGAGACAATTTATTTATGTAAGACTTCTACATTTTCCTATTTTATCAAAAGATGTTTTAGTTTTAAAAGTTTTTATTTCTTCCGCATTTTATTGACTAGTGTTGTTAGTAAGCCATAATGCCCTCCTGAGAGCACTATGACATACATCATAACTTGGCAGGGTAGTCTTTTGGGGGCGTTACATTATATACCTGTTGCTTCTGCTTTTGCAGCTGCTGCAGGTGCTGCCTATTTGGCACCAGGCGCTAACTGCTGGCATCCTCACTTCCCCCACTGTGGCTGCCCTGATCCTTGCTCCCGTTATCGCTCGAGTTGTTGTTGTCGCCGCCACTGTCGTCGTTGTTGTTGCTGTTGTTGTTGTAGTCCTCGAGGTTTAGGAACTCGTCCCTTCCTTGCCAAACAACAGTCTGTTGCAGCTCCGGACGCTGTTGTTCTTCAACAGGTTGAGCAGCATCCACGATGCTGCAACCTCCTCGTCCTCCTCCCCCTGACCCTCTTTGTCCTCGATCGGCACGCGGATGTGGTACGGGAGGTTGAGGCTCGGCCTGACGATGAGGTCGGTGCCTCTGTCGGACCTGACCAGCGCCGACAGGATGGGGACGCGGTGGTGGCGCCGCAAGTAGGTTGGCGGAGTTGATTTTGGCATCGCAGGCATCTTAGAGTGCGGCCGCGTCCGCCCGCCAGTAGACGGTGCACGACGCTGACCTTTACGACTCGCACGCCATTGGCGCCCCACCCGTCGGCCACCGCCGCCGGAGCTCTCCTCCACCTTCAGCATGGATTCAAACCTCCTCTTGCTGCTGCTACTTGTTCTTCGCCGTCNAGCGTTATAGCTCATGGTGGATTTTCTTTTCCCTTGTATTGGATCCTGCAGGCGAATGATCTGCAGGTATGATGACTGGTGGTACATGCGGCGACTGATGCTCATGGTGGGTGACTTTGCTTATGTCTAGTGGTCCTATTAGTGTCTCTTCTCATGTCTTAATATTTTCTATGGAGTTGTATTAGCTACTTTGGAGACAATTTATTTATGTAAGACTTCCACATTTTCCTATTTTATCAAAAGATGTTTTAGTTTTAAAAGTTTTTATTTCTTCCGCATTTTATTGACTAGTGTTGCTAGTAAGCCAGAATGCCCTCCTGAGAGCGCTATGACATATCGCTCGAGTTGTTGGTGTCGCCGCCACTGTCGTCGTCGTTGTTGTTGTTGTAGTCCTCGAGGTTTAGGAACTCGTCCCTTCCTCGCCAAACAACAGTCTGTTGCAGCTCTGGACGCTGTTGCTCTTCAACAGGTTGAGCAGCATCACGATGTTGCAGCCTCCTCGTCCTCCTCCCCCTGACCCTCCTTGTCCTCGATCGGCACGCCGATGTGGTAGTGGAGGTTGAGGCTCGGCCTAACGATGAGGTCGGTGCCTCTGTCGGACCTGACCAGCGCCGACAGGATGGGGACGCGGTGGTGGCACCGCAAGCAGGTTGACGGAGTTGATTTTGGCATCGCAGGCATCTTAGAGTGCGGCCGCGTCCGCCCGCCAGTAGACGGTGCACGACGCTGACCTTTACGACTCGCACGCCATTGGCGCCCCACCCGTCGGCCACCGCCGCCGGAGCTCTCCTCCACCTTCAGCATGGATTCAAACCTCCTCTTGCTGCTGCTACTTGTTCTTCGCCGTCATCTACTGACTGCGATAGATCTCATAGACAACTTGTTGCTGCAAGTCAAGTGCTTGAACTCGCTGCTGAGTGCAATTTGAGAGGGAGGGAATCCAACGGGTGCTACGTGGCGACATGCTTGTGGCTCATCCCATTATCTTGTGGCTGGGTCATGATCCACATCGTTCTGACGTGTTCGCCCCCTTGAGGGAATTGAACCACAACCTTTTTTTTCTTGATACAGTGAGTAGTTGTAAAAATAAGTATACTTTTTGAGATTATTTATTTCTATTTTTATTATTTATTTGTTGTGATATACTTAAATCTTAGTATAAAAACTAACAAATAAATTATATTCATTTAATTCCCAATGTTAGTGATATCTAGGTGTGTAAGTAAAAACTTATATAACAAACAAATCTATTTGATCCGAAAAATATATATTTTTAATCTCAATTACAGAATAGAGTGCTTTTGCGGAAGAAACAAAATCACCTATTAAATTAGGACTCATAACAAAAAAAATCGGAGGCACCCTAAACAAAAAATTATAAAAAATATTGGACCAATCCAATAAAATTTTATTATAAATAAAATATTTGGTTGATTATTATTATAAATAAATTCAACATGACTTCATAATCACATTCACCTTGACACAATTATTAATGTTAAATGAAAAGTGGCTCAAGATAACGACCAAGGGAGTCCTTTTGAACAAAAACCTACTGCTAGTAAGCTTGATGGCATGCTCTCCGGGTATTGTGG
The DNA here is from genome assembly GCA_001647135.1 of Pontederia paniculata. Taxonomy (NCBI): domain Eukaryota; kingdom Viridiplantae; phylum Streptophyta; class Magnoliopsida; order Commelinales; family Pontederiaceae; genus Pontederia; species Pontederia paniculata. Next base: position 12,057 of record LTAE01015361.1, read on the forward strand.
TCCGTTCCATGTTTCAACTTAAAGTACTTGAAAAAAGCAGAACAAAAGGCACAACAGTAGAGCAGAGAAAAAGTTGTTACCCCAGACAAAAATAGAAAGAAATGTTACAAAAAAAAGAGAATAATGTGCCGTGCCACAACACCACATTAAATAAAATCTGTTTATCCACTATATATATATATATATATGTGTGTGTGTGTGTGTGTGTGTGTGTGTNGTTACAAAAAAAAGAGAATAATGTGCCGTGCCACAACACCACATTAAATAAAATCTGTTTATCCACTATATATATATATATATATGTGTGTGTGTGTGTGTGTGTGTGTGTGTGTAAGGAAGAAGAAATGTTTTTGGTTTCTGCTGAGACATTGAGTGACCCAATGCACTAAAAACTCCGTCGGGCTGCTAAAGAGTAGACGTATATGAGATGAAAATCAATTATTGAGTCTTCAGATAGTTATGAATTCAGTTAATGAGTAACTCAATTATCTTATATTAAACAGTCCAGAAAATATCCCTTAACGGGTCTATCCTCAGAAAGTCAATACAAGATGCAATAAGTTGTCTTCTTAGACTATTAAACCACCCTTAACGAATTGATCTAACAGACCACAAATGACAACATCCTTAATAGATAAAAATCACATAACATGAATTACAAATAGATTGACCACACTACACAGTTAATGATCAAGAAATTAAAATCAGTCAATCATGTTCATGAAGAAACAATTCAACTAAAAGTGTCGAAAGCTATATAAGTTCTGCAGTAGCAATAATATCAAAGAATAAAAACTAATATAGAAAATATTCATAATAGACCTTGATTACAGAAAATATTCCATCTCAACAAAGTATGGAAGAAAGGAGTACTCTTCTGGATGCTGAGAAGATGCTAAACAACTCCTTAACGAATGTATGATCTCGACTCCTTCTCAGCACTCCTTCGGAATAATCTCTGTTCTCTAGCGTTCTTGCTTTGGTTGACGACTCTAGCTTCTCTCGCATCTGCCAGCATCTCCAGCATCCCCTCTTCAGGTTGGAGATGAAGTTCTTTTATAGTATAGGGTTTCCTAGGGTTGAATCACAATGCATGTAAACCCTTAGATCAAATCTGCTTTCGATCAATGATGATGATGGAAATCCAAAAAACACTTATCCAAATCCTCAGAAATATGAGAGTCCAATCTTTAGAGTCTCAGATCAAATATCTATCTCTCTGACCATCAAATCACATTAAAATCTAGAATATATTAATTTGCGTACCTTCATCACGACCCGTAATAGGATATCACATCCCGTAAGTATAGATATCTTCATGATTTCTCAAGTCGTCACGACCCGTGATGATATGTCATGGCCTATAACTCTAGTGTCGAATAGTTTAGAAATCTATTTCATCTTATATCACGGCTCGTTATGCTCTTCACGGCCTGTAAAGAATGAATCTTCAATACTTAGCCACTGCTGCCAAGGTCGTGATGAATTGTGACATTCCGTGATATCTGCCTTCACGATTCGTAACATGGTGTTACGACCCATGATGGATAATGGTTAGATTAGCTAATGCTGTAAAGGTCATGATATGCATGTTGTGGTCGTGATCTCCACTATTACAGCCCGTAATAGACCATCATGGCTCGTAATAGGCCATCACGACCCGTAATGATATGAACTGAAGTTTCGGTGCCATCTGTAAAGGTCGTGATGAATGTGTAATGGCCCATAATGGACTTCCTTCAGCAGATTTCACTTCATCACGACCTATAACATAGTGTCACGACCCATATCCCAGTTGCTGATTTCCTCTTCCTAAACATGTTCCTTCTCATTTTTGGGTTCATTTCAACATTCTCCAACTAATTTCCTACAAAATAACATCAAACAGGAGTAGACTTTGGAGTTGAAACATTATGAACAAATAAAGATAAAAATAGATGCATGCTATGTGAAAATAACTCAAAATCATGCCTAATGCATGCCCTAAAATTTGTTGTAAAATGCATGCATCAACTCCATATATTAATTTAATATAGGGACAATCTCGACCGAACATGGACTGTGTCTTAACCGACATGGCTTGGGTTCCTAGTAGACAACGATCACGCCACCCCGAATGCAAGTCGTGTGCCAATGAAAGTTTGGAAGACGACCGGACGCGGGTCGCATTGTAGGATCTAGATGGCACCAAGAGGGGGGGGGGTGAATTGGTGTGTTAAAAACTTTTACTCTCTTTTACGTTTAACCTAAATGTGTTATCACAGCGGAAGCATACATATGCAAATACGAACACAAGTAGAGAGAAGAGAGAAGAGAGAAGAGAGAAGAGAGAAGAACGAACAACAGAAACAAACACCCAGTTTGTTGATGAGGTTCGGCCGAACTCTTGGCCTACGTCCCCGCTCCGGTCTTCTCCCACGAGATATCCGGAGATCACTATGTCCTTCTTC
>LTAE01015363.1:0-10458 GCA_001647135.1 Pontederia paniculata
CATATAGTGATTTGATGTAATGGATTAGGTTAGCAATTAATCAGTAAATCAAAAATGAGATAATGAGAGCTGGAATTCCATCAATCTATGCATATTTTGGTATAAAACTCTGCATATCAGTTTATACAAGAAGTTTGGAAAATTAAGGTTATAGACAAGAGAGAATATACATTTAAGCTGAAAATGAATGGAAAATGAAGGTGTTTTGGCACAGAATTGTCTATATGAAAACTCCAGGACACTAAAGATTACAGGAGGTTTGAAAGCAGCTTGGAGGGAAGAAGGCGGAAGAACATGAAGGGTCGCCCTTTGAGAATATTCCAAAGATGAAGACGGTTAAGAGTGACCCACTATATATATAGTGTTTGCAACATCGGTCACCCGAAGGAGATTATAGGTCGACCGACTTAGTCGAGATGTCATTATAGTCGCAGTGGTCGTCCTATGATATCAGTGGATGCCCTATACTTGAACTGATTTTGAGTCATGAATCAGCTTCGATCGTTCGAAGTGTGGACAACGGACGTCCGAACTTCGAAATGTTATAAGGTTTTCAAAACATAGGACGCCCTTGGTTTATAGAGTGGTCGATCGGTCCTTGGTAGAGTACTTGTATCGGTCGCCCGAAGATTTTTAATGGGTGTCCACTGCTTGTGATCACTAGATATCAACAATATGTTTCAGACGCCTGAAATGTAAGGAGTGGTCGTCCGAAGTTTTGTGACCAACTTGGTACCTAATCACCTTAATATTTACTACCCGAGGTTCTCTATAGTTTCATTTAGGGTAGACATCTAGGAGAAAATAGAATGAAAAGATTATCATGTTTGTGTTGTGCAACACAATTAATTTACAACTTTATTAATAAGTGATACTTGTATAGACAAGTCACCAACAAGTTAAGTTGTTTATTAAATTCCTAAGTCCAGTATCCCAATTTCTCTTTTTAACATATTAAACATGTCTCCTCCCAAGGGTTTTGTAAATATATCGGCTAGTTGTAGACTTGATGTCTGGCCTATAGCAGTTAAGTATACGAGGCTCCCAATCATTCCCCTGTATAATTTCTGATCTATATTTTTACCTTTTTCATCACTATCAAGTTTAGTAAGAATACTCATGAGAGTAGACCTGGGTCTACAATCATCCATTCCAAATCTCACAAGTAGCTCCTTTGTGTATTTTTCTTGGTTTAAAAAAATTCCATCCTTAGATTGCCTTACTTGAAAACCAAGAAAGTAAGTTAACACTCCTACTAGACTCATCTCAATTTTTTTGTGCATGAGAGTTTCAAATTCTTTACACATTTAAGAATTTGTGAATCCATAGACAATGTCATCCATGTATATGTGCACAACTAATATATCATTCCCAAAATGCTTCAAGAATAAAATTGTGTCCACCTTCCCTTTTGAAAATTTATTTTCAAGTAGAAATGAGCTTAATCTCTCATACCAAGCTCTAGGAGCTTGCTTTAGCCTATATAGTGCCTTAGAGAGCTTAAATACCTAATTTGAGTATTTTTAGCTCTCAAACCTGGAGGTTGTTCAAACTAAACTTTCTCATTTATCCATTTAGAAATGTTGACTTAACATCCATTTGAAACAATTTAAATTTTTTGAAACAAGCAATTGCCAAAGGAATTCGAATTGCTTCCAAACGAGCAACTGGTGCAAAAGTCTCATCAGATTCAATTCCTTCAACTTGAGAGTAGCTTTTTGCAACCAGTCTAGCCTTATTTCTCATAACAAGTCCAGTTTCATCTAGTTTATTTTTAAATACCCATTTTATTCCAACTATGGGATGATCCTTAGGTCTCTTTACCAAATGTCAAACTTGATTTCTCTCAAAGTTGTTCAACTCCTCATGTATGACATTTATTCAGTTCGGTTCATCCATTGCATCCTCTATAGTTTTGGGTTTTATTTTAGATAAGAAGGAAGAAAAGACACAAAAAATTCTTAATGACTTTCTTGTTCTCACGCCTTCATTTATGTCTCCAGTGATATTGTCTAAGTGATGTGAAGGTACTTGTCTCCAATCATTTTGTTTAATAGGAGACATTTCTATCTCTATATCAATTCCTTGTGGGCTTTCCTCATTTGCCACATTAACTTCATTATTTGTGGTTTCAATGGGTTTAGAATCCTCCTCCTTATGGGCCAGCTCATCTAGATCATGGTCAACCTTGTTATCCTCATCTATGATCTTAACTTTTTCAAGTTGATCAATAACATTGTCAACTTCATTAAAGGTGACGGGTATTGATTCCTCAACTACTAGTGTTCTCTTGTTATACAATCTATAGGCTTTGCTCAGATTTGAGTATCCTAGAAAGAGTGCATCATCACTCTTCTCATCAAAATTTTCTAGCTTATCCAAGGTTCTCAAAACAAAGCATTTGCAACCAAATACTCTAAAGTATGAGATATTTGATCTTTTGTCATACATCATTTCAAAATAAGTTTTCCTTTTTAAAGGTCTAATCAATACCCTGTTTTGAATATAACATGTATAATAGCTTGTGCTCAAAAATATTTGGGTAATTTGTTCTCACTTAGCAAAGTCCTAGCCATCTCAATTAGAGTTCTATTTTTTCTCTCATCTACTCCATTTTACTGTGGAGTTCTTGGTGTTGAGAATTGATGAAGAATTTTATTATTCTCATAGAATTCTTCAAACCTTAAGTTTTCAAATTTACCTCCATGATCATTATAGATCTTGGAGATTTTCATATTTAGTTTATTTTGAACTCTTTTTGCAAAGATAGTAAACATCTAAAAAGTTTCATGCTTATGTGCAAGAAACAAAGTTAATGTGAATCTAAAATAGTCATCTATAATCATACACACATATTTCTTACTGGTGGTGCAGATTGGACCAAACAAATAAAGATGTATTAATTGTAAGGGTCTATTGTAGAGATTTCAATGTTTGATTTAAAAGTTGTCTAATGTTGTTTGCCCTTTTGACATCAAGAACAAATAGCATTTTTCTCAATTTTAGTTTTGGACAAACCTCTAGCAAGATTATGTTTCACTAACTTATGCATGACTTTATAGTTTAAGTGTCCTAATCTTTTATGCCATAGTTCACTTTCATCATGCATAACATTTAAACATTTGTGATTAGGCAAATCATCAAAATCAATCACATACACATTTTGATGTCTTAATCTCATATGCAAAACTTTTTCATTGCTATCACATATCAAGCATTTATTTTGTTCAAACTTAACAATGTAGTCTTTATCACACAATTGGTTAGTACTAACTAAGTTATGTTTTAAGTTTTCTACTAGTCATACATCTTCTATAACTACATTATCAAGTTTTCCAATGTTACCTATACCAAGTATTTTCCCTTGGTTGTTATCCCCAAAAGTCACTTTTCCACTTTGTGTTCTTGTTATGCTCATGAAGTTTTCTTCATTTTCAGTCATATGCCTTGAGCAGCCACTATCGAGGTAACATCATGTTCATTTTTCTTCACTTCTTTTGGTACCCTAAAAGAACAATACAAATTTTATATTTTTGGTACCCAAAATACATTGGGTCCAGAAGTGTTAGTGTTGAAAGTTACCTTAGGAACTCATACTTGTCTAACATTTGTATAAATGTCTTTCATAGATGTGCATTCAAAACTATAATGTCCTAGATGACCACAAGAGAAATATGTAACTTCTTTATATAAAGTTTTTTATGACCATTTCTGATGTGAACATGTGTAAGATATGCATTTCTATTTTCATGCAGAAATTTTGGTTTGACAAAATTGTTGTTCATATTTACAGGAGTAATATATGAATAGGAATGTACATAACAATTTCTAACAGTATGCATATGGTCAGGTTTTGTGTTTCTCTTGTACATGAAAGCGTAGTTTCTCTGCTTATATTTAGGTGCAGCATTTCTACTTCTAATGCTTGCATTTCACTGTGATGAAAGCATAATATTTTTATGAATGAAAATAGGCTTAGCACCTATACCAGTTTTAGTCTTAAGATCCACAATGTTTTACGTTTAGCATGAGAGCTAGTGGAAGCAATCCTAGTTTCATTCATACAAGTAGAGGTGTAGGAAGTAGAGGACTAGACAGATTCAAACTAAAAGAATGTGAAGCTTTTACGAAAATAGTTCCTTGAGACACATTATGATCAAACTAGTCAAAATCTAATCATTTCTTATTTGAGGGACTTTTGTGTTGGGAAAGCATTACATCTAGCATTTTTCCACCATAAGAAAATATTTCAAATTTATTTTTTACACCTAACAATTCTGATTTCAAAGAATTGATAGTATCAATATGTTTTTCTAAGTTATCATTTTTTGTTAATACTTTGACATTCAAATCAGAGATTTGTTTTTCAAAACCAGCATTGTTATCCTTCAACCTATTGCTTTCTTGAACAAAATTATCTTTTAAGATAGAATATCTTCTGCTCATAATGTTAAATTTTTTATGCATATCAAACATGATATCTTCCTCACAATCATTTTCATCATTATCACTATCACTATTATCACTATCACTTGAGTGAAGAGAGGATACCTCATCATTTGTCATGAGGCACAAGAATGCTTCCTCTTCTTTTTCTGAAGATACTCCTTCAGCTTCATTGTCTTCATCACTTGAGTCATCCCAAGTGACTTTGAGTGCCTTCTTCTTTTAGTCAGAGGAGCCTTTCACTTTTCTCTTCTTATTCAAAGTTGGACATTCACTTTTGTAATGTCCAAGCTTGTTACACTCATAGAACTTTATTCTTAACTTATCAGTTGTTCCTTTCTTCTTTGATGTCTTTCTTCTTCTTGGAGAGCTTCATGAATTTACTGAGCCTCTTTGCATATAAGGCCAACTTTTTCTCATTGAAATCTGCATCATTGTCCTCAGATTCTTCATGCTCATCTTCACTCTCAATCTTCTTAGATTTCAGAGCTAAGGCCTTCTTTCTCGAACTTGCTTCTTCGTTCTCTTCTTCAATTGACATCTCATAGGTCAAAAGAGATCCTATGAGAACATCGAAGTCAAGCTTGTTGAGATCATGGTGTCCTTCCACCACAGTCCTCTTCATATGCCATTTTGGTGTCAGGGACCTAAGAAACTTCTTCACTTTTTGGGCATTAGATCTTGGGTCACCCAAAACGGCTAACCCATTCACAACATCATTAAACCAAACTAACATGCTATTTACATATTCATCATATTTTGTTTTAAAAGAAGCATATTGATGATTTAAAATGTTCAGTTTCGATTCTTTTACTTTTTCTGTTCCTTTATGAGTAATGATAAGTTTTTTCCAAATTTTATTTGCACTAGCAAGAAGAGATTCTATTAAATTCAATTTGATCAAGCGCACAATAAAAAATATTCTTAGCTTTCCAATCTAGTTTAATTAAGTTCTTAGTTGTAGAATCTAACTCATTACTAAAAAGAGGAACGTTAACATCATTTACTACTTTAGTGAGCAAATCAAAATCATTTTTAGTGATATCCCAAATGTCACTGTCCATGGAACATACATAAGTTTGCAATCTAATCTTCCAATAAGATAATTTAGATGCATTAAAGAGGGGAGGTCTAGAAGGNCCTTACAACTTCTTTCTCCTTTCTTTCTTTCGAGGGCAAGGAGAGAAACCTCTTACAATTTAGCTCACTCTTGAACACTCAAATTACTCACTTCTATTCTGGATCAATTGAATACGCAAAAGGAGGAACTAAGGCTTTTCGCTCAAGCTTACAGGTTCACTAATTTATTTACCAAAGTTATCTCCCAAGACTCTTGGGACTTATTTTTATACCCTTACAGAAACGTCTAATCTCTCTCTCAGAAACTAGTCGTTAATGCAAGTATAGTACTCTTCACCTACTTGTCGGTCATCTACTTCTTCTTCATTGATCGATCGTGGCTCTGGTGAAGTCAGTCGTCAATTTGTCGTCCGGTGTATCGGTCGTCCACCGTTCACCTTCGGACGTCCACAGTCACGAAGTTCAGCCATAGTTCCTTCCATAGGTCGTCCATTGTTTACCTTTGGACGTCCTTTACTTACTTCATGTTTCTTCGTCAAGCTCCTTTGGTCGTCCACTAATTGAACAACAATCCTTTGATCGATAGAACTTGAATTGAATATTCTTCTTCAACCATTCTTTGATCGTCCGTTGTTGTTACTCAAGCAATTCGGACGCCCTAAGCTTGACTTCTGCCTTTGATTGATATCATCTAAGTCATCATAGGTAGTCCCCTGATAACTCTCAGATACTTCGGACGACCTAAGCTTAACTTAGTTTTCCTTGAAGCTTTCTTAGGTCGTCCGTTAATTTTCCTCTAATCCTCTGGACGTCCTTTGCTTCTTTGTTGAACACTTCAACCACCCGCTTATTCTCTCGGATGTCCTTTCTTTATCTTCTGCAGTCATTGGTCGTCTGCGCATTCTTCACTGAATTCTTTGGGCGTCCTTTTGTCCTCTGACATTCTTCTAACATGCTTTGGTCGTCCTCTGACAACTCTCAGTTATATCGGATGACCTCCCTTTTCTTTTGTCAACTTCTCCGATCGTCCACTGTTCTCACCCAAAACATTGGATGATCTATCTTGACTTCTCTTCTTACTTTTCATTTCACTGGTCTTCCGCTGTTTTAATTTGAACGATCTCTATCTTCATCAAGAATACTTCGGTCGATCGTTGTTTTCTTCCGGTTACCTCGAACGACCTCTCTTCCTTCTTCAAAACATCTTTGGTCGTCCATTGCTTCTATACTGAAGGATTCAGACGACCTATATTGTTCTACTGAAGTCATCGGATGTCCATTGTTCTTCACTAAAACTCTATGGACGACCTCTCTAACTTCCCTTCAACTTATGCACTCCACTAATCTTCCACTGCTCTGACTCTAAAGTTTTCGGATGACCTTTTTCTTTATCAAGGGTACTTCGGTCGTCATAGAAATCTTCGGACGATCTCTCCTTACTCATGCATTCTTTTGGTCGTCCACTGCTTTAATTATGAAGCTCTCGGACGACCTGTCTTTCCATCTGTGGTACTTTGGTCGTCCATAGTCTCCTCCATGAAATCTTCGGATGGCCTCTCCTGTCTTCACTATAAAAATAACTTTCAGCATGGTGTCCACTCAACCATGGAGCGCCCATTCTTCAACCTTTGTATTGTTTACTTCGAACCTTCAGTCGCCCACTTTTTTTCACTAGGCGACCTTTTCTGCTCGACTGTGTCTTCAATCGCCCATCATTCATCCTCGGTCGATCGTTCATTACTTAGCTTCATATCTTCAGTCTTTGTTCCTCACTTTGGTCGACCTTTTAACATCCTTAGGACGGTCGCTTCATACTTATGATTTTTCTTCAATTCTTCTTTGTACATAGGTCGCTCATTTCTCGACTTCGGTCGATCTATTACTGATTGAATTTAAAAATCTTCTACAAATCAAATCAAAGATCATTAGTACAAACTAAGCTTCATCACAAATTTGTGATCATCAAAACAATCTCAGGATCCTAGATTCAACACTTCATATCCTTCAATAAAATATAAAATCAGATATGTGAGATCTCTTTGAATAATATTTTATCATAACCTTTGTAATGACTTTAATCAAAGGTGTATACCAAAAGTTTTATATTCAAACTTAAGGGCCACTCAAACTATTTCATACTACGAGTTTGAATTTGTTATTTTAGGGATATGAAGTCATATGTATGTGCTTTCTGGGGCATTTAAAATTTCATCGTAAGGTTGTTTATACTTAGAGTTCAAAATTTTCTATTGCATCTAACTCAATATGCTAAAACAAGAAAATTGGTCTTTAAGGACACAAATTTTTTAATGTTATGAAAACATTTTATGCATCCCTAACTTACCTACATTTTGAAAAGCATCATTATTCATGGTGTCCCAAATAAAACTAGGGATGCTAGGAGTTGTGTTGCCAAAAAGTGTCACCAATATCAAGACGCCATTATTTTCATCACTATCTAGTGTTGTTAAGTTATAGATATTATCTCTTGCGACGCTCACTTACGTCTCCAACATAAAGACACAATTTACATTAGTGTAATTAAGGACACTCCAATTAACACAAGCTATAGCGTCTCAATCAAACTCACTTACACTTTAAAAAAATGTTCGTATTTACAAAAAAATTATTTGGTTTTGGTAGGTTATATGCAATTCTTTCTTGAACTTCACTTATTTGTCTAATATAAAGATATTATATTCAAAGATCAACCACAACACACCAAACACTAATAACCATAAAAAAAATTCAAATATATATAATGAAACAAGTTACAATCTTTGTTTGACACTCATTTACAATATCCATCTGACATACATTTACATGACAAAAGTTTAAGAACTTTTCATTAATTGAGAGCAATGATGAGCCACCCTCATGTTGATCACGAGAAGACACATTTGGGAATGGTCGCGTAAGAGTAGAGACGCTTGGGAGCTTCGAGAGGCGCTTGTTCACATGCATGAACCACTTAGGCACGCACTTGTGAGCGTGTAATCATAAGAGGTGCTCGTGAGCCGAGGCACCTTTGCAACAAGGAATCGCGCGCGATAAGAGCATTGTTCCTCTTGGGCTATCACGATGAGCTTCATATTGAATGTGACTCCGTTGCTTGGCACTCACTTGAGAGAAGGAGCAAAAAATGTCAGCTCTAATGAGATGAAAAACATTCTATTAAGATGAAATCCCTAATTTTTTAAGTTATAATAAATAGAACCTATTTAATAGCAATAAACAAATTCTAGAGATAACAACTAACAAACAAATATTCTGGCTGACATTTTTTTTATGTTCATTGTGACACATAACGTTTTTTTTTTGAATTAGGTCATAGATAAAAATAAATAAAGTATATCATTATTTTATTAGTTATACATTTTTTAAAAGAAAGTTAACAAATTTATAAATAACTCAACAAAATATTTTCCAAATATTTCATACACTAACAGAATACTAGTGTACACTATTTGTCATAACTCCAAAAAAAATTGTGTATATATATATTACCTTCTTTTGGTTATTTTCTCGCATATGATTTTTTAATATGGAGATGAAGCACAATTTTTATATTTAAGTTAGGGACATCATTATAATCTGTTATTAATTTTAAATATATATGATGCTAATTGAAATTATGACTTTAAAGTTCCACAAGAAACAACACAATAATAAGCATCCTTAAATATGCACACTTAAAAAAATTAAAGACACTATTGATTGCATCGCTATCTTTTTGTCACTATATCAACATTTTATTGTGTGCGCTAGGTTACAAAAATGAAATAATACATTGCTAGATCATAGGATTTTCTAGGACTGATCCATAAGGCGAAAAAAATATGTGATTTATACCGATTAAAGATAAGAAAGTCTAATTTAAGGGAATACTGGATTTTTTTGGAATATGATGTCTCAATCATTAATTATAAGTTTTAAATTAAGCATCACTCACACTACAAAAAATGCTAGATACCAACTGACATAAACCCAAATATCTATTAGGATAGACCCAGAATAATCTCCAACATACAAATTATACGTCAGTTACACTCTTGTTAGTTAATGTTTATGCAAAATGCGACTGGCAAAACCAAAAGTCTATGCCCTTGGACGACTACCCATTAGCGTCAACAAGTTGTTTGTTGTTAATACATAAGTTTATACCAATGGTTGTATAGGACATATTCGTCAAACAAATTTCATTGGCTTTACAAACATTAGTAAAGATTTAGACCAACAGACAATTGCTTTTCAAATTTACCTTATAATTATTGGAATGCCTTTAACAATATCCACGAGGAATGAGAATAACCTGCATAAGATGGTTATAAGAAAAATGTTATATAATATAGAAAGATGAATAAATGAAAAGAAAATAATATGACATGCTGGAATAGTCATTTTTCAAAGAGTACATGGCATGCATTGATAATAAATAATAAATCAACATTAACTTAATTATAGATCAATGACATCAAACTGCAGTACAACCCAAGTTTGATTTAAGATTCACATTAAGGGTGAAAGTAATACTCAGATGATTTTAATGTATAAAAAACCCACCATACTTTTGATGCAGTCGTTCTAATTAAAAAAATCTTATAAGAATTTTTAGTTGTTTCTTCTGGACCTTATATTTTATGTAATTTTATATTTATGTTAATATTAAAAGATAAACTAACATCAACACATATAATATTTTCAGTATCATTATTTATGGCTTATAATTTTTTTGGTTTATATTTATTCACAATGCTTTTATGTTAATTGAGCAATTTTATATATGTTAAAAGTGTTTTATATATATGGCTCCTCGGATGATTTTTTTTAAAATTAAAAAAATTGCCTACATTTTTTAACTTGAAAAAATCTAAAAATTTTATATCATGCTAGGTCAGCATTTTAGGTTTTCATATATATATATATATATAT
>LTAE01015365.1:0-10451 GCA_001647135.1 Pontederia paniculata
CTTATCAACTTTTGAACTTGAAACATCCTGATACAGAAATCAACTCAACAAGTTCATTAGTACAAACTAAGTTCCCTTACAAATTTGTGATCATCAAAACATTCTCAGGATCCTAGATTCAACACTTCTACTCGTTTATATTTGCATCTGTATGCTTTCGCTTATATAACTAATCTAATTTAGTAAAAGTAGAAAAGTTTTAATACACCAATTCACCCCCCCTCTTGGTGTCATCTAGATCCTACAAACATGAGGGAAAGGGGAAGTTGGAGGCGTACTGATCATCCTTCCCTTTCCTACTAACGGTTTCATTTTACATTTGGTTTTTTTAGAATGGGGGTTGTTACAATTATGCATTTGATGAATTAATTATTCAGAAAGAGATTATTCAATAGAAGCACAAGGATAGATATATGTGGTAGATGATTCAACTCATCCAAAAATAAATATATACTCTACCGTTGGTAATGTAAATGTATTCTTACACTTTAATTTGTCATATTAGTTCAATCATATGTATATATCGCTTTGATAGAAGATAGTTTTGGAGGTTTATCAATTTGTGTAGGTAACTAAAGATGTTTTGGAATCCTCTTAAGAAGCCCAAGAGGGTTAATTATATCAAACCATCAATCAATTAATATAAAAATATGATTATCTCTCGTGTGGATGAGACAAATGAGAAGAGAAAAAAATCCTTTTTTCACTTGGCATATGCCATAAAAAGAGAGGAATTGATCTCTCTTTATGGTGGATATATGAGAGAAGAATAGATAACTTATGAGAAATAAGATAGAGAGATTCTTCTTAGAGAGCAAGAATCCAAGAACAAAATTAGATTGGGAGGACCTAAAGATTTTTTGGTAGTGTGATAAAAAAGAATCATAACAATTTGCTGATCATTTATGTTGATAGTTTTAGAGTATTTTAAAGAATATCTATTGATTTGTTTTCATTGGATTATAATTTTGGGTTTGGAAAAAAAACTTTGTAATTCATTATTGACATATTGAAATTGCTCTGTAATAGTCCTGTGATTTTTTACCTTCTTATTGGATTGATTTTCCTTGTAAATCCAATATTTCTTTTCCCTATTATTATTTTTTGTATAGGATATTGGTTTGGATAATCTAATTCTTACATATGAACTCGAGGGAGAGTTCTCAAATAAGTGATACTAGAGCGAGGTTGATTGAATGTTCCTTTTGTATGAATTAAATGAAGGAAAACTATTTCAACGAGATGATTAAATTGACATTGAATAATGATTCAATTTGGAATGATGAACAATGTTCTTTACTACAAGGACTTGTTTGATCTCCTTGAATTACAATATACAATACCAAAAAGAAAATTACTAAGCGTTAAAAAATGTGCTGAAAATATGTCTGAATAATGAGACAATTTATTGAAGTTAGCGTCTTTAGTTTTGTTGCTCAAAATCATTTTTGTGAAGAAAATTGCAAATCTTATATGAGAGAAATACTATCTAGAATAAAGAATTTGTGATTAAAAAAATATGAACTTGAATTTAGTGATGAAAAATCTATTTTTGATAACTTGTGTGAATTTTTTAGGTGTTTAGTGAATTAACTAAAGCAATGGAGGTAATGCTTGTTGATGAGATATAAGGATTAATGCTCCTAATTTTTGTTATCATAGTAATAGAAAAGCTTAGTGATGACACTTAGTAATTCTTCTCCTAATGGTGTTGCATCATTTTCCATGGTTAAAAATTATTTATTCAATGAAGAAGGAAGCTTGTTAAGAGATACAAGAATTAATGCTCCTAAATTTCTTATCAGGGACATAGGAAATCTTAATGATAACACTTAGTAATTCTTCTCTTGATGGTGTTGTATCCCTTCCTATGGTTAAAGTTATTTATTCAATGAAGAATGAAGAAAGACGAAGGAATAGCGTGCGAATAAATACTACACACGCTATTATAATAGAGAACACTAAGAGAGATAGAAAAAATGTTTTAAGGGTCATGGTGATAGAATACAGTTCAGAGAAATTTTTTTGTGTTATCATTATGGAAATGATGGTCAAATTGAACGAAACGATATGGACTAGAAGAAGTAAAAAAATGAGAAGAATTAGAAAGATGAAGACAACCAAATTACTACTATTATGATATCAAATTATATCTTTTCCTTATTTCAAAGAAGATGAAGAATGAAATTTCACTTACTCTTTTATTAATAGATTGAGAGCTTCACATAATGCAATTCCATTTAAAAGAATGTTTCAATATTTTTAAGATTGGTGTTTTTTGGCGCAATGATAACAAGTAATAGATCGAGTTTAAGATTGTTGGAATTAGAAATGTATGTATGCAGACATAAGTTGGTTGTGATTCTAAAGAAATGTGAGACATATATCAAATTTTGTCAATCTAATTTCTGCTTGACTTTTGGATTTAGAAGATTACGACAATCATATGGGTATCAAAATGTAGAAATCGATTAAGGGATTCATGCTTGTTTTAAAAGAAAATTTGAGATATTTTCTAAAAGATTCAAGTGAATTTGATTGGTCAGAAGATTAATTAAATCAATGGCACAAAAAAAAAACATGACACATGAGTTGAAAAAAAATGACAACTTTGGTGAGGAATTCTTACATTAGTCTTGTCAAAGACAAAACTCTGAATACTTGTGATGATTGCTTATAGTAGCATGGAGTGTCTTTTGTGTTTAGTTGTAAGAGAAAAGAAAATAAATTGAATTTTGTGAACTTTAATATGTGTGGTACTGTTGATGTTAATTCCTTGACAATAAATATTTTATTACTTTTATTGATTATGCTTCACAAAAACTTTGAATTTATTTTTATTAAAATAAAATATTATGTACTTCAGATTTTTCAAAACTTTCATATCATTATGGAAATAGAGACAAAAAAATAAATTAAAGTGTTTTAACACAAATAATGATTATGAATATGTCTTCAATTTCAAGAATTATTGCTCAAAGCCTAGCATCAAGCATGAGAATATAATGCTTATAACTCTACAACATAATGATATTGTTAAAAGAATGAACACAATAAGTTAGATGCATGCTAACGATGAATAAGTTGTCGTAATAATTTTGGAATGAAGTTGCGGATACTGTGTGCTACCTGATTAATAGTTCTTCATCAATTCCTTTGACTTTTGATACTTAGAAAATGTAGATCGATAAGAGTATTTCTTATTTTCACTTGAATATTTTTTGTTCTGTAATTTTATACGTGTGTCAAAGGAATAAGGATAAAAAGTGAATGACAAGATTAAAGAGTGTGTATTTCTAGATTTTGAAAATGTAAAATTTGAATACAAGTTATGGTATATGGAGAAGAAAAAAAATCACCACATTAATTTGAAACATTGATAGACTTCCATACATCAAGGAAAAAAGACAATGAAAATGTATATGCTGAACTTAAAGCTCTGTTTGACATGATTAGCGATTTAACTAGCTAGTAGCGGTATGATTAGAGGATAACGATTCAAATGATGAATATAGATTAGCGCTTAACGATTAGCTATTAGCGGTCTACTAATAAATGTGTTTTGCAAATAAAATATTTGAATTAGCTTATGAGCGTTAAATGACTCAAATGGACATATGAGAGCTTTTAAATTATTTACATTATTATATGCATCAGAAAGCGTATATTAGACAAGAAATCTTCGTCCGCTACTTTTGAACTTCTAGACGTTGGGTGTTCAAGCGTCTCAATACGCTCGCAGCCTGTCGCTTGTCGCTACTCTTTTTTGTATTTACCAAACACATTAACAAGTGTATTGACTAAGTCAAAACGCTAAACGTTATACCATAATCTATTTTTATGTCATGCCAAATAGGGCCTAAGATTGATCAGCCAATGATGGAACACAAATAATGTAGATGTAGAGGATATTGAGCAAATGAAGGAAGTGACTTTTGAATTTTATAGATCCCAAAAAAAATGTCGTTCTTCTACTAGATATCTAAGTTTAAAATATTTGATTATTATGAAGAGAATCAATCAAAGATAAAACCAAGAGGAAATTGGAACAAGGTGTCTGATCAATCGGCACGAGCATTAAGCAATGCTTTTTTAATTGGGAAAGATTGTAGTATGTAAGCCCATAAGTAGCTCAAGAGGGTTAATTAGAATAAAATAACGATTTTCTCTCTCGATGGGCGTGTGGCCTAGACATATGAAAAGAGAAGAAATTTTGTTTTCTCTTGGTGATGTCATAAAAAAAAGAGAAACTAATCTCTTAATAGTGAGAATAAGAAAGGAGAGCTTTTGAGAAAAGAAAAGAAAAGATAATTCTTGTTGAAGAGAAGACATCAAGAACAAAGTGAGGTTAGAAGAATGTTTGAAGGCTTTGTGATATTATGATTAGGGAGAATCACAATAATCAAGTGATATCATTCATGTTCATTATTTCAATTTTTTTTTAAAATATATATTGATTATTTTTTATTAAATTATTATTTGGACAAAATTTAAAATTAGTCTATGTTTGTTTTATGTTTTACTTCTTTTTTTATTAAAGGTTCATGTAATTTTGATATTTTTTGTCTTATTTTTAATGCAAAATATTGACTTGATTAATTTAATTCATAAATAAAAATTCTAAAGAGAATTCCCTATAAGATGTACTACGGACATAAAGTCATTGCATCAGAATAAGTCATGCAATTTTGTTAGTTATAGAAATGACAAAAAACAAGTGATTGTTGTTAGTTTTATAAATCAGAAAACATTTGGAGAGTTTAATGTTGACATGTTTAAAGTTAGATTTGTGATGAATAAGTTTGTTTTAGTAAAAGGTAAATGATTAAATATGCCCTCTTTTTTACCATTGATTTGATGATTACGATGAAGAGTCTCATGATTAAACTAATCATATAAAAACATCATGTGATCAATGAGTTAATCAAATATATTAAAAGATTTGAGCGCAAGATATTATTATGACGATTAAATTTACTATTTAACAAGATAAATTAAAATATACCATTTGATCCATCCAAAAAATAATTAGTACTCTACATCTGTACATTGAGTGGTCGACACCTCAACTTTTTCATTAAAAAATCCCATCTTAAAGAAAGTTTTTAACATAATTTTATTATTTTTTAATATTTGATAACTAAAAAATAACTGATCAATAGACTTGATAAAAAAAATAAAGGTAAGTTTTAAGAAATAAATAACTTCTTTAAAACCGAAATTCATTTTTTCTCACAAAATTACCTTTTTTATATTTTAAAATATTTTTTCGTATATTTAGACCATATATCAAACGGATAAAAATAAATTTCTTTCATCACATTCATTTTTACGAGAATTTATTTTTAAGAAGTTAATTTTGCCTTACCTGATTTTAGTGGAATCATGGAATTAATTTAATAATTGCCATAATAAATTAAGTTGACCATGACTAATCTTTTTCTCTAAAACGGAAAAAATGTCATACATTTAGGCCCTGTTTGGGTAATTTGTAAAAAAATTATAAAGTATTTTAAAACGATGTAAAGCATATTTTGAAAATTGATTTACGATGTATAATAAATTTAAAGTAAAAATATATAATAAGGTGTTTGGATGCACGTTCAAATACATTGAATCATGAAAAGAATATTTTACATAATTATACTGTTATAGTTTAATATATCGTTATAACAGATTTGAATTTTTTTTATGAAATAATAAATATATAAATAATACATACAGTTTATTGTATATTGAGATAAAATTGATGTAACATAAAACACTAGAAAATTAAAAAAACATTGTATTATATATTTATTTTACATATTTTTTTCTGATTTATTATTTTATATGATTATATAAAAAATATTATAATCATCATAGCAAATTATAAACAGAAAAATTACTCTAGAATGCTATAAATAATGACAAAAGAAATTAATATGTAAGAAGAAAAAGATCAACGTGAAAAATGTAATAATTATTCCAAAGTACAATAAATGTCATGACATGTGAACAAAGGGCAGAAAAAAAACGGAGGTAGAGACTAATAATTATTTTACAACGTATAGAGTCAAAACGTAGAAAAAATATACTTTAAAAATATCATCCAAACACCACTTTGTAATATTTTACAACGTTTTCAAGAAATACTTTGATTTTTCTTATTACTGTGATTTTACTTTGTTTTTCCAATGTATCCAAACAGGGCCTTATTGTTTTTGTATAGCGAGATCAACGAAAACTATAGGGAATAACCTAAAAGTTTCATTATGAAATGATTAATTTGTTTGTTCAAATGTACAATAACTTAAAATAGGTGCATAGATGTTCGAATTACTAGTTTGATTCCTCAATAGAAGTTTGATCAGTTTTATAGGGTATAACATATATAAATACATCATTATACTTATGTTTACGATTATAGTGAGGATATTTTTTTATACATATTTCCTGTTATTGCATGTTAATGTTACATACGATTGTTATAGATAATAATAATGGTAAAACTTACACACTCAAATATTATCCAACTTAATTGCTTGAATGAGTTTTCTTTGTCCGGTCCTGATATGCAGATGCACCTGCAGCCGTGGCATCCGTATCTGTGTTGAACGAAAGTTCAAACAATTATCAGTATCAGCAGGTGTAGTTTGTAAGCTAAAATATCTCAGAAAACAGAAATGAAATGACTATGTCTCTTAATTTTGATTAGTGTGTCCTAGTTCAGCATCAAAACGCTTTTCTTTCTTTTTTTTTTTCGTGCTGAAATAAAATATTTTTTGGGGTGCTAAGAGAGTTTGAAGGAATTTTGATTCGAAATATCTGCAGTCAGCAGTCCTAATGTAGCCCAAGTTAGTCGGTAGAAATTTTAAGGGTGCCATCTAGTAATTAGAATATAACGAGAGGTACTGTTGCGGATATGAGACAAGAGAGAGATAATAGCACAAACACGAAATTTATGAGGTTCACCTTTTTTCGGACGGCGACTCGGCTGACAATTTTTTTGATGGAAAAATAATAGATGATTATAAGATACAAAATAATTCAAAACCTAGGGAGTTCATATAGGGACTCCCAATATAAAATAGGAAACTGAAATCCTAGAGTTATTTAGATTTCGAGGGCTCCCCTTAGAACCTCTCAGGCTCGCTGACCGGGCAGCGAGAACCCCGTATGGGACGGATGACTTCGCCGCCCCAATTATTCGAGCGGTTTTGATGCACTAGGGGGCATGTAGAGTTCACTGAGTTAAGATTAAGGCATCATCAACAGCTACATTCCATCTAGCTGTGTGTTACACAAGGCCCCTTTTAACTTTAGAGCTAACATGCGACACACAGATAAGGCAGATTCTTTTTGATAGCGTTTGGATAGAGAACTCAGTGTTCTCCAAATTTTTTGATTTAATAAATTAATTCTAATTATGTTTGGATGAACTAAAAATATAATAATTATAGATAAGTTTTAAGGATGTTTGGATAAAAAGTGAGAATAAAAAATATATTTTCAATAAAAATAAAACTTATTTAAAATTTAAGATTATATTAAGTAATATAAAATTAATATAATAAAGTAATATTTTCAAAAAAAATATATTTTATAAAATATTCCGGTTAAAACTATTAAAAAATAATATAAAATTAAACTTACAAAATATTATTTTAGCAATAATATTTTTAAAAAAGATTTTATTTAAAAAAATATTAATTATACTAATAAAATAATTTATATTATAAATTAAACATAAGGTAATATAAAAAAATTCATAAAATAAATTTATTACAAAATTACAACTTATTATTTTAACTAGTTTTTTAATTAAAATTAAAAGTTGAGAAAATAAAAAAATAAAAAAAAAGAATTCCACCTCTGAATTTCGTGCCTGATTCCTCAATTGGGAAACTAAGCCGGAACCAGAGCTCTGATTCTAACTGCCCAACGCACCATTGAATTCTATTTGCAACGAAACTATAATAGTTTTGGTGTCGTCTATTTCCGTCCTGAGCTTGAGGCACACATAAATAATAGTTAGTTGTCTTATACAAAAACCTGAGTCTTGAACACAATTATTAGCTAAATGTCAACTTTTGTATCAAATACAAGTAGTTAAATGACCTCTCATACTATACCACCGTTTTAATCAAGTTTGATTGGTGCATCTAGTTAGTAGAGGTGTATCCCGAGTTGAAAAATTAAGAGTTAGTAGTTTCGAGTTCGAGTTTCGAAGTCGCTAATTTAGTCAGAGGAATACCATTCTGCTCTTTGCCTTAACTCCGAATTAATTAAATGCTAATAGTCCTAAATATCAAAGTCTCGAGCATAAAAAAAAATATTATACCACTGTTTTAGGAGTAAAGTGATGTTGATGTGACGCCCGCAAGGGCCTTGGGTAAGTGCACTTATGTGCGTTTTGGGAAGCCAAATGGATTGCTGTCCTTTGTGCTTTTGTGTGCCAAGTGACACAAGGGATGGTTGTTCTTTGGTGCTTTTGTATGCGAAGCTACATAAATGATTATATTGATGTTTTTGTATTGAATGCGAGTAGTACAAGTATAGAATGCTCCTTTATATTATATCAAATATTGTTATAATTGAATCGAACATCAACTCAAAAAAGCTTTAGGGTCAAGTCAGATCTATTAAATTGATTAAACTTGATGATCGAGCTGAATGCAATTAAAAATATTAAATTAAAATATAATTTAGAATTTAGACAAAGAATCATAAATAATATGATTAAATATGAAAAAAATAAATTTACTTTCAAATTGTACTATTTATGATCAAATAACATTTTATTTGATATAACATATATTAATAAAAATATATTTTAAATAATTATTTATTCAAATACAAATGTTAATTAAATAAATTTTTTATAATTAAAAAGAAAAAAGAAAAAAAAACCAAATCAGTTTAAAAGGCTTGAAGTTACAATTTTTCATAGCCCAAATATTTTCAAAGGCCACTTTCCTTTTTGTCTCAAAACACAGCCCACTTCCCTATTTTTTTCAAAGCCCACTCTATCAAATTCAATTTTCTTTTTTTTTCTTCTAATATCGAATTGAACCGATTAATTCATCAAAATTAATCGGTTTGATCATTGATCGAAGCTTAGTTCGATTGTGGTTCGATGAAAAAAATGAATAATACGTTGAACAACACTGATTATACCGTCATTTAGGTGTCGTTTGGATGCAAGAACTTATGTTCTTGTTAGTTCCCAAGAACTAATCGATTAGATAGATAAATTCTGATTTGGTGTTTGAATAAAAAAAATGTCATGATGAAGAACTAAAAAGTTGATTAGATATTTTAGTTCGATGGGTGTTTGGATAAAATTATAGAACTAAAAAAATATTTTATTTGATTAAATGAGAAAAAAATAATTTTATTTTCTAAAACAATTAAAGTAATATATTATTATTTAAAAACTATTAATATAGAATAAGAAGATATTTCAAATAAATTTGTAAAATAATACTAAATTAATCTTGTTTACAAAAAAATTAATTAGTAGTATTTTTTAATTAGATTACATTTTTCTTTGCTCATGCGCTAGACTCGAAAACAACAAAATTAATTTCTCTTAATAATTTAATTAAATATAAAATACTAATGTTATATTAATTGATTAGTTAAAATTAACACCAAAAAATAAAAAAATATAAAATGATATAAAAGTAAAGTTAAAGCAAATAGCAACGTAGGACAATAAATATAAATAAAAAGAAATGTGTGCATTAATTAATTACTTAATTAAATGTAAAAAATAACTTAATTAAGTGAGTTAATTATAATATTAAATTATTAAAAAATACGAATGACAGTTAAGCATATATTACATTAAAGTGCAATTTTTATAATTATAATAATTTATTATTATTTACAAAATTAGGTTATATAATAAAACATAATTAGTGTAATGGATAATATTATTATTTATAATATATAATAAATAATAGAATTATATATTAATACAAAAATAGATATAGGCCTAAAAGTAGGTGAACCTATTTTTAGGCCTATACAAATGATAAAAAAATATAAAAAAGGGCTTGGTTCTGGCCTTCAAGGAGAACCAACCGAGTTCTTACCAGAGGAAAGAACTCTGGTTTGTCCGGAATCATGATTCTCGTCATCATTACTTTTTTTGGACGCTTATTTGGCAAAGCCGATGGGAACTAGAGCTAGTTTTGGCCTTAGTTCCCATATCTAAACTAGGCCTTATAAAATAGGGTATAATGTTGCTGTCCCCTACTTAAGTAGGGGAAAACTTGTCCCATTGATCTCCAACCGTCAGATTGGAGATCTACGGCTGGAGATCAATGAGGCTGAACCAAGGAGATTCTTTAGGCTGAACCAAAAAAAAAAACTAGTCAGGCGGTTCATTACTTCAGAAAAAGGGAAAAGAGAGCTCGCTCGCTATCTTCCTCTCGTGAGCGACCTAGGGCACTGCCGCTGCC
>LTAE01015367.1:0-10445 GCA_001647135.1 Pontederia paniculata
TCTTCTCGAACTCAAGACCTCCGAAGATCACTAAAACTCCTTCATCAAGGGTGAAGGCTCCCTTACAACTTCTTCTCCATTCTTGTTTGCAAGGGCAAGGAGACAACCTCTTACAAATGCGTCCACTCTTGAATGCACACTTTACTTCCTTCTATTCTGGATTCGTCACTCGAATGCTCAGACTGAGGAATTAAGGCTTTTCACTCAAGCTCTCAAGTTTGCTAATCAATTTGCCAAAGTTACTTCCCAAGACTCTTGCGATTACAATTTATACTCTTACACAAACAACCTAATTTCTCTCACAGAAAACTAACCCTTAATGCAAGTACAGTGCTCTTCACCTACTCCTCCGTCGTCCGCTTCCTCTGCTCCAGTCGACCGCTGCTTCGGTGAAGTTATCCATTGAACTATCGTCTGGTGCTATGATCGCCACCGTTCACCTTCCAACGTTCGTAGTTTCGAGCTTTAGCATTTGTTCCTTCATCAAACTCCTTCGGTCGCCGCTGATTGCACGCCAATACTTTGGTCGCCCGGTCTTGACTTGAACTTAGTTCTTCAACCCTTCTCTGGTCGTCCGTTAATTGCACACCAATCCTACAGTCGACCTTTACTTCAGTTGAATTCACTTGTCAAGCTCCTTCAGTCGACCGCTGATTGCACGCCAATCCTTCGGTCGTTCGATCTTGACTTGTGCTTAGTACTTCAATTCTTCTATGGTCGTCCACTAATTCTCCCTGAATTCCTAGGATGTCCTTTGCCTCTTGACTGAGTACTTTGGCCGTCCGCTCATTCCTTACAGAGTTCCTCGGACGTCCGTAGTTCTTTTCCTCTAACATTCTTCGGATGTCCTCTGACATTCTTCGGACGTCCTCTGACACCTCTCAGATTCTTTGGACGACCTTTCATTTTTCTGTTAGGTTCATTAGCCATCCACTGCTTTGACTCATAAGCTCTACATGTGAATTACTTTGGTCATCCGCTGATTCTTCGGACGTCCTTTCATTCCTTTACTTCAACTCTAACCCTCTTCCGATCGTCCACCGCGTTAACTCCAAAGCTCTCAGACGACCTTTCTTTCCGTCTGGAGTCTCTCGGTCGTTCCCTCTTCAACTTCGGATGACCTTTCATTCCTTCACTTCAACTCTGACGCTTTTCCGGTCGTCCACTCATTTAACTTCAAAGCTTTCGGATGATCTCTTTCTTCACCCTAAGTACTTTGGTCGCCCGCTGTTCAACTTTGGACGCCCTTTCTTTTTGTCCGTCATTCCTTTTGTCGTCCACTACCTTAACTCCAAAGCCCTAGGACGACCTCTGTTCTCAACAGGAATACTTTGGTCGCCCACTATTCTTTCTCGGTCAACTGCTGAGTACTTAGCTCCATTTCTTCAGTCTCTTTCCTTTATTTCGGTCGACCTCTTTCCATCCTTAGGACGACTACTTCTCGTCTTATCTATACATAGGTCATCCACTTTTTGACTTTGGACGACCTATTACTGACTGATCACAAAAATCCTATCTTTCACAAATACATCAAAAAATATTAGTTTAACTAAGCTTTCTTCACAAATTTGTGATCATCAAAACAATCTCGGGATCCTAGATTCAACATTTACAAGCTAGGTACTTGACAATGTCAGCATACTACAAATAATTCAGTTGTATTACTGAAAGGAGATGATCATCAAGAAATGAATCATCTATAGGCAAAGCTGCTCTCAACTGATTTTCAGCTCCAAGTTGCATTCTTGACAAATGATCAACAACTAGATTTGCACTTCCCTTCTTATCTCTGATTTCAATATCAAATTCCTATAATAGCAAATTCAATCGAATCAGCCTTGGTTTTGCCTCTTTCTTAGAAATGAGATGTCTCATACTTGGGATCTGTAGAAACTATGACTTTGGCTCCAACTAAGTAGGATCTGAATTTGTCAAAAGTAAATACTACGACCAGCAGTTCTTTTTCTGTGGTAGCATAGTTGATTTGAGCCTCATCTAGTGCTCGACTAGCATAGTATATAACATCTAGCTTCTTGTATTTCCTCTGCCCTAGAACTGCACCAACAGCTTGGTCACTAGCATCACACATGACTTCAAATGGCAAAGACCAATATGGTGGTTGAATTATGGGAGCTAAAATTAGAGCTTCTTTCATGGTATTGAAAGCTGATAAACACTCTTCATTGAAACGGAATTCTACTTCTTTGGACAACAGCTTAGTTAGAGGCCTTGCAATGTGAGAAAAATCTTTAATGAACCTCCTTTAAAATCCTGCATGTCTTTAAAAGCTTCTGATTCTTTTGACATTAGTTGGAGGTGGCAATCTCTCTATGACTTCAATTTTAGCTCTATCCACTTCTATGCCTCTATTCGATATCACATGGCCAAGCACAACTCCTTCTTGCACCATAAAGTGACACTTCTCCCAGTTCAAAATCAGGTTTGTCTCTTGACATCTCTTCAAGACTTTAGTCAGATTTTCTAAACAGACATCAAATGATTTGCCATAAATTGAGAAGCCATCCATAAAAACCTCCATGATATCCTCAATGAAATATGAAAATAAGACAAAATGCACCTTTGAAAGGTAGCTGGTGCATTGCAAAGTCCAAATGGCATTCGCCTATAAGCAAATGTCCCATATGGACATGTAAATGTAGTCTTCTCCTGATCTGATGGGTGTATAGGAATCTACAGAAAACTTGAAAATCCATCTAGATAATAGGAATAGGAGTGGTGTACCAATCTCTCTAACATCTGATCAATAAATGGTAGAGAGAAATGATCCTTTCTTGTGGCCTTGTTCAGTTTTCTGAAGTTTATGCACATTCTCCATCCAATGATTGTCCTAGTAGAAATCAGCTCATTTCTCTCTGATTTTATAATTGTCATTCCTCCCTTTTTTTGGCACAACTTGGACTGGACTGACCCATTTATTGTCTGAAATTGGATAAATGATCCCAGCATCTAGGAGTTTCATAATTTTCTTCTTAACCACTTCTTTCATATTGGAGTTTAATCTTCTTTGGCCTTCAATACTTGGTCTGAAATTTTATTCCATAGGAATTCTATGCATACAAACATATGGGTGAATTCCTTTTATATCATCTAGTGAATAACCAATCACTTTTCTGTACTTTTTCAGCTTATCGAGTAATTTATCCATTTGATCCCTGGTCAGGGCAGCATTTACTATCACAGGAAATGTAGAGTTCTCTCCTAGGAATTCATATTTCGATCTTGGTGGCAACTCTTTCAATTCAGGTTTTGGTGACTCCACTTCTTTCTCTTCATCAGCTAGTATTTCCAATGCTGCCATAATAGGTTTACTTCATGATTTTCAAGATACTCTTGATAAACTGATACATCATTGTCATTCATTGATTTTTCATTCAGTAGATATTCTTCAAGGGGGTCTTTTATGTGCATAAGAGCAGCTATATGATCAAAAATAGGCTCTATTTGGTCAGTTGGTAGCTCTCCTTGATCTTCACTGCTAAGCTGATTCATGAGTTGGGATAAGTTGAATTCAATTTTGTCTTCCCCTATCTCAAAGGTTAGAATCCCTTGCTTGACATTAACTATAGCTCCAACTTTGGCTAAAAATGATCTTCAGAGTATCGTTGGTGTGTGCACATCCTCATCTATGTCTAAAACCACAAAATCAATTGGAATGTAGAATTTACCAACTTTGATTGGGATATCTTCTAGGATTCCATGAGGATTTTTCACAGATCTATCAGCCAACTATAGAGACATATTTGTTGGCTTGAGTTCACCCACATCTAATTTTCTGCATAATTATAAGAGTATCAAGCTGACTGAAGCTCCAAGATCATACAATGCTCTCTCAATTTTTCTACTGCCAATTTCCAAAGGAATGAAAAAACTTCCTGGATCTTTGAGTTTTGGTGGCAGTTTATTCTAAATCACAACACTTGCTCCTTCAGTCAAAGCTACTAACTCATGCTCTTGTATCTTCCTTTTCTTTGTGAGAATCTCTTTCAAAAATTTAGCATAAGAAGGCATCTCTTGAATAGCTTCAACAAATGGTACATTGATATACAACTTCTTCCGAATTTCTAAATAAAATTTGAATTGCTGATCATGATTGATATTGCTGAATCTTTTTGGAAATGACATGTCAAGAATCTCATCAATTTGCACCTTGGTCTTCAGGATTTCAGAATTTTCAGTCACCTTTGGCCTCTTTGATTCTTTATCTCTTGATTCTTCATCACTATGCAGCAGAACTTCTTCAGTTATCTCATTTTCTTTCTCCTTATGAGCTTCTTTTTCCACTAGAGTTTTTAGAGGTCCTTCAACAATCTTGTCATTCCTTAAGTGTACAAGCTGAATTTGTTATTTGGGATTTGCTTAACATCCCTTGAGGTCTAATTAAGCTTTCAGCATGTAGGGCAATCTGATTTTCCAACATCTTATTATGAGCAGTCATGTTTTCCATTTGAGTCATCATCTTCATCATGGCTTCATCTTGCTTTTTTTGCCTCTTCAAAATTGCCTCTAGCATATCTTCAACCTTAGACTTGATAGGAGCTGGTTGTTCATAGGGTGGCTTGAGTGTTCTGATTGTTGAAAGATTGTTGAGCAATCTGCTGATTTCTTGGCAGAATTCTTGATTGCCATCCTTGATTCTGATTCTGAATTGGAGGTTGCTGAAAGTGGTTTCCTCTGTAAGAAAGGTTAGAATGGTTTCTATTATCAGAATTGTAGTACTCTTGTCTTACTCCATAGGGTACTAAAGCACTAACTTGATCAACTAGTTGCTCAATTTGAGTCTGTATAATTAGGTTGCAACTCTCAGCTGGATGTCGTGGACTTCCACATATTTCACACCTAATCTCAGGATTAGCAACCATATTAACTTGAGGTGTGAAACTCAAATTTTCCATCCTTTTCAACAAAGTTTCCATCTTAGCACACAATGCATCCAAGTTGTGAACTTCTTGTTTAGGAGTAGGCTTTCTTGCTCTATCATGTGCTAGGAAGTGGTGATTC
Source organism: Pontederia paniculata (assembly GCA_001647135.1). Classification (NCBI taxonomy): domain Eukaryota; kingdom Viridiplantae; phylum Streptophyta; class Magnoliopsida; order Commelinales; family Pontederiaceae; genus Pontederia; species Pontederia paniculata. The sequence goes on from LTAE01015367.1 coordinate 5,020, forward strand.
TTAGCTAAATTTTCCATGATCTAATAGGCTTCATCAATGTTCTTGGATGCAAATACTCCACCGGCTGCATTGTCTAAGGCTACTTTAGAAGGATAGTCTACACCTTTATGAAAGCAATTCACTAGCTGCTATCTCTCAAAACCATGGTGTGGACATGCCATCAACAGTGTTGAAATCTTTGTCAAGCTTCATATATGGATTCAGCATCTCTTTGATCAAATTCAGAATTTTGTGTCCTCATTTGAGATATTTTTCTAGGTGGGTAGTATTCAGCTAGGAATGCTTGCACTAATTAATCTCATGTAGCAATATCTTGAGAGTTCAATGACCTCAGCCATAACTTAGCTCTATTCCTAAGAGAAAAAGGGAATAATCTCATGTAGATGGTTTCAGTTGACACTCCATTGTAATGTAGTGTACCAAAATTTTCTTTAAAGTTATCAATGTGAAGAGCTGGATCTTCTGTTGCATTTCCTCTCAACTGATTTTGTTGGACCATTGTGACCAAAGATGATTTCAACTCAAATGCAGCACCAGGAACAGTTCTTAAAGGTGGTCTTCCTTGAGCATTTGGTGCATAACAATCTTTAAGTGTTCTAGGAGCTGCCATTTCAATAGTTTCAATAGGCATGAGTATCTCAAATCTAATTCCAGAATTCTGAACACTTCTTTGCCTTCTTCTGTATACACTCCTCACTGAATTTCTTCTGATTTTTACCTCTGTTCAGAATAGAAATCTTCTAGGTTATCTGATATGTGCATAAGCTTGCTAACCAAAAATAGAAACTCAGGAAAATGATTAGGGGTTAGGCAAAGTATGCAATAGTATTAGAAAATTATGAACAGTCATAACAGAAAATTCCTAAGATAACCAAATTAATAGAAACTGACAAAAAGAAATCATATATCTGAAATATGCACAATGAAACAAAAAATTTATACAAAGAAAATAGTTATCTAATTCTGAAAAGTAAATCCTAATTGCCTCAACTGCCCAACAATGGTGTCAAAAACTTGATGTGAAGAATGGGTGCTATGTGTTTTAGTGTGTAGGGTAGATATATGATGTGTAGATTGTGGAGTGTGATAATCAAGTCTTAAACCCTTAGCTTCCTCAAATCTGCAAGTGCATAGGTCGAGTAGCTAACCTCGGGTATCGTATCCATAGTAAATTGAAACTAAGAACTAATCTAATAGAATTAACTAACTAAGAAGAAGAACTAACTAGAAACAGGAAACTACGACTAAGATATGACTAAAAACTAAGAGTGAAACTACACAGAAATAGTAAAAAGAGTATCAGGGTTTGTATCAGTGATAGTATAAATCTAATTTCAGAAATAAATGACAAATTGTTTTTGGTATTTTGGATTTATGAAACTACAAAAACTAAACAGGAGAAAGGACTATAGATTGATGCAATCAGGGAGGTATTTCCTAAGGGTAGGGTTCATCTAGAATTTCTGCTTGTGCGATAATTGAGACAAGTTAAAGTTAGACTTTGGACCAACTAACCAATAAAATTACTAAGGCTACTCTCATAGACACTTAGTTTAACTTTAAAATTGTCATTCTCAGAAAATCATCTAGTCGACTATTAATAATCTTGAAATTTTCCTAACCAGAATTCCCTACCATTTACTTTTCAGCTAATGGTTAGAGCATAAATGAGAGTTGTTCACTCTATGCTCGATTATAGTGCTCAAAGGATTTCTGGTTAGTTGTAATCCAAACATGAAACCGCACTATCAAATCACATAAAACATAAGGAATTGATTCTTGCCTTATGAGAATAATCTATTGCAGAATACCCTCTCGAGCCTCAGCTTTGGAAAGTAGTGAGGGGTTAGCTCAACAAAGAAGCACAATCCCAACATATTTGTTTCATAAAAAAATCATTATTAATCATATCCTAATATCAACAATATAAATCTGGATAACTAAGAAGTGCATTTATGCTTTCTTCTCAGAAAAACATATAACAGAAATTAGTAATCTCTCGGCACCTCAATAAAACACTACTACTAAAATGCATTTCTCAGACATTACAACACAAATTAATCCAAGCTTGATTCCACAAGGATATAGAAACAATGCTTTTGACTTCCTCTCAGTTATCAAACAACAAATGACAATAAGCTTCTCAGCATTCAGATTTGCATAGCTGTTAACAAAGTTTCTAACATCGATATATAGAAATCAACTTATAAAAATCCATAATAAGAACTATCATCGCATAATATAAATATCTCAATATCACACAAGCATCATTCTAAAATACTACCATCCTTAAGAAATAGAAGGTTTAGCTACGCATATCCGAGTTGAACATTACAAATAATATAATGTTCTGAAATGAATACATGACTCAGAATCACAGATATGAAGATAGATATCAAACTAAAAGCTTCTCAGCCATAGCCTTCCTTCTTCTTCTTCTTCTTAATGCATCTCCTTCTTCAAACCCTCCTTAGCTTCAAATCCATAATTCCCCCCGAGTGAGAGAGAGAGAGAGAGAGAAGAGATAGTCCACTTATAACAACAACTTTTCTTCCTTTTATATCTTCTTGTGGAACCTTCTGATTTTTCTTTCCTCTGCTTTGATTGTGTCATCTGTCCCCTCCAAAGCAATCTTCTTATGCAGCTTCAAATAGTTGGGAGGCTTGGACAGGTGGCACCCTCTGCAACAGCAACCCAGAAAGCAGCAGAAGCATCCAAAAATGAGAATCTGCCAGCTCCAAAATATCCTGTGCTAAAGACAAAATAGCAACCAATATCTCATGGATTAGTTTCTAATAGGCAATTAGCTCAGATGTGTTCCTCATAAAGTATTTAAATAGAAGAGATTAGGTCAACAGATAATTAGTGAACCAAAATGAGATAAATGGAGCTGAAAATTCATATAAAAATGTAAAAAGCCATCTAGGCACTTACACCACGAGTCAAGGCAACCCCGCTCTCGCGGTGAATACTCTACCTTTCACCTTCCCGCTCTCACGGTGGAGGCTCAAGGCTTGACCAAATGTAATCTGGCCATAGTCACACACTCTCTCTCTAAGAGGAGATCTCACCATCTTAAATCTCGATAAGAGAATATAAAATCTTGACACCCAAGTGCCAGAGGGGTACCGCCTCTCAACGTGCACTGACCTCTTTTCCAAGGGGGACCTAAAGGTTCAGCTAGAGAGCTTTCTCAAGTCGGAGCATCACCTTGCTCATAACCTAATCAACAAGCCCCCACTCTCTTAGCGTATTCTCGCGGGGCCGACTAAGAGATTTATTCTCCAAGCTACCTATCAAGCCTCTCTCGAGGTCAAGGCAACTCAGTTCTCCTCTATCTAAATCTATAAATCAATTCAAGATTATTGTTCTTTGGCCCGTGTCAAGCTCTCTTGGTCACGTCGTCCTGCTTCTCTTTTTATCCCCTATGTATCGTCTTCAGACCTCTCTGTGCTTCCCCAAAATTCGGAGGTGAGAAGAACTTGAAATGTGCAAAATTTCCAAAATTTCGACCAGGTGAGGGGTCAGCTCCACAAAATTCGGGTGTCAGTTATGGAAGTTACCCCGGTTCCTCAACTGCAATAACAAAAACAGAAAGGATTTAAAATTTCAAATGTTCAAATCGCACAAATCATGGAAATCAGTTAAAACCTCTTTAAATTAGTTCAGAATCCCAAAATTAAAATATAATGATGCTGAATATTCAGAGTGCGGAAAATGGAAATAAATCAGTAGAAAATATTTACAAAAATGGAGGTAAGCTTTTCGGAGGTTGGGTTAATCTATTTAGGTATACCTTTTCCCGTCATCAAACTCCCCCAAACTTCCTCAAACAAATAAATTAGACTAATTAAGATCAAAAGGTAGAATTCAAATCCGATCAAAATAAATAAGTATCAATTTACCCATACCCAAGATATTCAATCCTTAAGCACCAATTATAGATTATTAGCGGGTAAAGACTCTGAGTAGGGATCACTGAAACCAATGAATAGGGCAACCTGTTTAAGTTCAACATGTGTCTTAGACCTAGAACCCTTCCTCATTGGACTAGATAATTAACTTAGCCCTCACTTGTTTTTCACCCCATCTTATATATTGTTCATTTTTCAACTTGGCCTACATGTGTTACTCTAGTTTGGCAGGAAAGGCGTGACTTGATCCCCTCAACACGGGCCTTGCTTTTCTTCCTAGAATACTAGCTTGGGTATAGGGGGTGCAGTGCAATACTCATGTCATAGGTACAGGAGTAATCATGTTTGGGTTCCCCACAACACTATCCCACAAATTTCTTCCTAGAATACTTTGGTGGGGTGCCTAGGGTGTGAAGTTCATCACGTACTTGAATCTCTGGGTAGATATAAGCAGAGTAGTTACAACCTTTCTAGCTTGGTCGGTGACACAAATAGGTTGGGGGTGAACCTATTTTTTTTTCAGGGCTTTCTTTTTTTTAATAAGTTTTATATCCAGGGGGATAGAGGTCAAGTTTCAAGATCTAAGACTAGGATTTTTTTTAAAAATTTTGGATAGATTGCCTAGGTTTTGATCCTAATTCAGAGCCAAGTTAGCTTTCCAAATTTGAATTTATAGGTGCTCAAGAATCTAAAAATCTTAGGCATGTGAGTTTTGAAAACATGTTCATAATACTCTCTAATTTTTTAGTTTAGTGCAAGCAAAAATTTTAGTTTGGGGCAAGCAAATAGACAGTTCAGGTTACAGGGTCAAGTTCAATAGATAGGGGACAATTCAGGATGGTCAGGGACTAGAGGCAGGAAATCTTAGAAAAATCTATATACATATTGAATAATGGTACGGAAATAATGATAAAAAGGTGTAAAGTGTACCATCGTCTCCTCCAAACTTAAAGTCAACACAATCCCAATGTTGATTAAATGTGGGAGAGATCCGATATTCAAGAGCTGGAGGGTGGAGTTCTGGGAGCTGATTGATGTACTCCCAGCGGTTGCTCATGTCGCTTAATGTTTGATGCCTACTCTCCTAGTATTTTTATGACCTTCTTCAGGTCCTTCTGCTATTGTTCGCTCTGTACACACAAGGATTTAATCAAAGCATTTTGCATTACCATTTGGGTCGCGTAAGCGTCCGGCGTGGCAACTGATGTGCTGGAGGCGGCAGGGTGGGGTTGATCTACTTGAATTGTTGGGTGGATATCCTTCTTCTTAGCAGCTGGGGTTGGTTCTTCGAGCTCCTCCTAGTCTTCATCGCTCTTTGCATCAGTAGAATGGACAAGAGCAAGGACCCAATTCTTGCGGTTGGCGGTTGAAGTCTTGGAGGAGTTGGGGAGGCGTAATGGAGCCGAGCGTGGGATATTGAGGTGGAAGAGCCCATCAATCTATGCAACAATCTTCATATTCAATGTGGTGAGGTCTACTTTGTAGAATCTAGAATGGCACCAAGAGGGGGGG
>LTAE01015369.1:0-11793 GCA_001647135.1 Pontederia paniculata
CCTCATCTCATCTCAGATCTGACAAACTACTGGACGTCCACTTGTCTTCTCACCAAGTATTCCGGATGACCTTTGTCTTCATCTAAAATCTATCGGTCGTCTGCACTCCATCTTCGGTCGAAGCTTTGGTCGTCCGCCGCTTCAACACATGAGCCTTTGGACGTCCACTCTAGTCTTGGCAATCCCCGGTCGTCCACTATCCTCACTCTGAAACCTTTGGACGTCCATTGCCTTCATCCTTAGTTCTTCGGTCGTCCTTTCTTCAACATCGGACGACCTTTCCTTCCTTCAGCCAAAGCACCTCTTCGGTTGTCTCCTCACCGGGCATCCACTTCTCCTTGGACCACCCATTCTCCATCCTCTATACTATAAGTGTGAAACCATCGGTCGCCCATTGTTCTTCATCGGACGACCTCTCTTGTTCAGCCTTTGTCTTCGGTCGTCCTGTCAATATCTTCGGTCAACCGTTCAGTCTTTGACGCCACTTCTTAGATCTTTGTCTTTAACACTGGTCGACCACTTCATATGCTTAGAACGACCACTGCACACATAGGATTCTTCTGATGTCTTCTATGTGCATAGGTCATCCGTTCTTTAATTTCGGTCGACCTATCATGCTCTGAACTAAAAATTCTGTCTTTCATAAATCAATTCAACAAGCTCATTAGTCCAGACTAAGTTCCCTCACTAATTTGTGATCACCAAAATAATTTCGGGATCCTAGATTCAACAACATCAGTTAGCATTTAGTCATCCAAACACTCCCATCAGTTAGCATTTAGTCGTCACAAACACACCAATTACTAAAAGAAAGTGTCATATGACAAAAAAAAACAAAAAAATATTGGTATAGGTTTCAAAGTAGGTTGGCATAAACCCTTTTTCATCTCCAACAGACAAAAAAATATTGTTGGCTATACTCATGTTGGTAAAAGTCTCTAGCGACATAAAATTTAACTGTTGACAAAGATCTAGATCTTTGCCTATAATTAATTCTCCATTGCCATAAATTAACATTATGTTGGTAATGCTTGTGGCCTATGTCATTATACACATGAACAATCTTTAATGTACAATTTGTTGGTTTCCTATTCGAGCTTTTTGAAAATTTTTTAACCCAACAAATAGTTTGTTATGGAAGATCAAATCTTAATAACTAAACATTAATTAATGAATGACTGTTATCCTTTGACCGTTCTCCAAATCACAACAAATTATCCGATTGAAATTTTTTTGTTTTATATTATTTTTATCAGTACTTAAATCTTAATTAAAAATATAGTGAAAAAGATAATACTTATGCAGTTTGAGGGCCTGTTTGGCTTAGCTAATAAAGAATATCTGATAAGCACTAATGTTGATAAACATTTTAAGTGCTGATACTTATTTTAAAATATAAATGGTTACATGTTTGGATAAAAGTGCTGATAATATCAATAAGTAGTTATAATGTTTGTTAAAATAAATATTGACTAAGATACCCTTAAGGTTATATGATAACAATATTAAAAAATATAGATAAAAGCGTAATATAGTTGGTTAAACTTAATAAGCCAACAACTTTAAAAATAAGCAGGGGGAACCTTGCTTATTTTTTTCAACTTATAAGTAGTTACCTAACAAATTATGAATATATTTTTTTAGTTATCAAACATGGAGATTTTTCAAAATTTGCTTATAAGTAGTTTTAACCTACTTATAAGCTTATCCAAACAAGCTCTTATTCCATCAACGACAGGGGCAAAGCCAACGTAAAACAACTCTTCAAAGTGCACAACATGTAATTAGATGAGTGTATTCTTAAATTTTCAAACAACTCAAACCTCAAAATCCGTACATTGTCATATCTTGTTACAAACATTCTAATTAAGATCTAATACAAAATTTCTGGATCAAAATCATGCATCAATCAATTGCAAACAATCTTCATTTAATATCTTGAATTTCGCTTCCAAATGGGAACGATACATATGCATCATCCTTATGTGACTTGGAATTACACTCATCTTCATGTGCTCATGAGATAATGTAATTTGAATGCAATGAAAATACGAAACCTAAGCAATAGTATTATGATAATATAACACATAATTGGAAACCAAATGAAGTCTCTATCTAGTAGTTAATATGAAATAAACATATAACCTAGCTGATAAATGTTACAATTTTGAAAAGAAAATGCATCACCCCTTCATCTTTTTGGTGGTGGGAGAAGAGAGGAGATCTAATATTTTGCTATTGAGGAAATGGAAAGAATGATTGGGTGTAAAAAAGTTATTTGGAAATCAAATTCAGTTGGGGAATAGTTACGGAGGGACCACTTGTAAAAAACAAAGTGAAAAATAGAGCATCGGGTTGTTAGTATTTATTTTACAAAATATTGTCATTTATTTTAATGCATATAATACATGACAAGCGTCCCGCAAGCGCACAGGGCCTTGTTGTAGTAATAAAATATCGATCCCACGAGGAAGTGGCCAAGTACTAGAATTATGGTTCTCAAATCGTTATTTAGACGGTTAGGGTTAGGAGAGAAAAGTCTACACTAAAAGTAAAACTAAGTGAGAAGAATGCGAAGACGGATGCAAATGCAACATGCAACTAGACGGAAATATGTATAAGAAATATTCTAGGGTTTCGAATCCGTTTAGAGTAATCATGCAATGGTTAGTGATATACNAAGAATGCGAAGACGGATGCAAATGCAACATGCAACTAGGCGGAGATATGCATAAGAAATGTTCTAGGGTTTTGAATCCATTTAGAGTAATCATGCAATGGTTAGTGATATACAATGCGGTAGATTCTTGCTTCACTCCATAATTCATGCATTCTTCTTTCAAGACAACACAATTCTAATTAGGGTTATGGAATAACATTTTCATGCATTCACTCTAACAATAATTGCATTTACATTCATGAGCATCAAGAAGCAATACAAGGCACTTCTATTTCTAGATAGCACTCATATATCATGATTAGTGAAATTTACTAATTAATTAAGATGACTTTCGTCACTTAATAACCTAAGGCAATTCGAATGAAGTAGCTAATTTCATAAGAATTTGACAAGATCTTCACTAAACAAAAGATTCACAAGCATGCATAATCATCATTCCAATGCACTTAAATTCTAAACATCATCTAGCCCTAAAACAAGGGGAATTAGCTATGCATGACAAAGAGAGAGGGAGAGATAAGAGAAGAAAATGCCATTAAATTACAAATCCAAGGTTCATCACTAACATTACACATAAACTAAGGTTTAGAATACTACAAATTAACATACCTCATTACAAGAATTAAAACCCTAGAATGAAGCCTCTAAAGTGTCACCATGGAGCTCCCAAAATTGGCCCCCAAAGGGGCCTAAACTGTGAACATGCGATTGCCCCAGCAAACTCCAAATCAGAATCCTAAAATCTGTTTTTATACTATTATGTCACGGCCCGTGATGAGGTGTTACAGCCCATGAAGAGGAAGCACTAAGGCTTCATTGTTGCGTTACAGCCATGAAGACGAGCGCTACGGCCATGAAGATAAGCGCAACGGTGGTGAGATGTTGCTACGGCTTGTCTGCTGCGCTACGGTCGTGAGGAGCTGCGTTATGGCCGTGAGGTGTTATCTTACGGCCCGTGAAGCTGTGTTACGACCCGTGAGGAGGTGTTACGGCCCGTGAAGATGGAGGTCGTAGCGCATTCTTCGCCGTTTGATTTTTAGGCAGTTGAACAGAGCCTGGCTACGGTTGGACACTTCATGACTACGGTTTGGAGATAATGGCTACGACCTGGTGCTGGTCGAACCTCCTTGTAAACCTTCTAAACTCATCTTGAACTCGGTTGAGCTCTCCAATCCTTCGAAATCCTGCAAGAATCATTCGACTTTGAGTAGATAGTAATTCTTCGAGGAATTGATATAAAATATGACTTGAATCATGTGATAATGCTATGAACTAAGTAACTCAGGCTAACCATAGGTATGCATTTATCACACTTATCAAGAATATATAGAAGAGAGATGTCCTAGGATTTTGAATCCATCTAGGGTATTCATGCATAGGATAATGCTTCAACATGCGATAGATTCTTGCTTCACTGCAATAATCATGCATTCCTCTTTTAAGACAACACAATTCTAACTAGAATTAAGGAATAACACTTTCATGCATTCACTCTAAAAACATTAGTTGCATTTCATTCATAAGCATTCAAGAAGCAATACAAGGCACTTCTATTTCCAGATAGCACTCATATATCTTAACAAAACTACTAGTTGAATAAGATGACTTTCATCACTTAGCAACCTAAATTGACTCATAGCTAATCTCATAATAATCTAACAATACATTCACTAAAGTAAAAGAATCACACACGCGTAATAATTGTTTCAAAGAAATTACACCCTAAACTTCATCTGACCCTAAAACAAGAGAGATTAGCTACACATAATAAGAGAGAAAAGAAGAACTTATCATTAAACTACAAATCTCAAGTTTAAACACTAACATTCAACATAAATCAAAGTTTCATTATACCTCTTATAAGTTTAAGAAGCCCTAAGAAAGAAAGATAACCTCCAAATTTTGGCCCCCATCAAATAAGAGGAGCGAGAGCCCCCCATAAACCCTAATTAACCCTCATATATTACTGTTCACAAGGCCACCAACCAATAATGAACATACACTAAGTCTAAGGTCGGAGACGAGTGCACTACGGCCCATAAAGATGTGCTACAAGCTTGATGATGTCATTGCGGTATTTGATGCATGCGCTACGGGTTAAAACACACCAGCTACGGTCTTGAAATGGATGCTACGGTCTTCGAAGAGACGCTATGGCCTTGGAAGGGACGCTACGGACTTGTTCGCGCCCGCTATGGCTTGGACAACTACGCTATGACCTGCCCATAGTGTTTCTTCCTATTTTTGCTAAATGACCTCCTTAATAGACTCTGGCTATGGTCTATTTGTGTTGAGATTCCTCCATTCTCTTCTCCAATTCCTAAAATTCAATAAGACTTATGTAGATTCACATTCCTTTAAACATTTCATAAAAATTGAATCTCAAAGTACATCATAATGTCATAAAATGAGAATGTTATGATGCTTAAATATATGCACTTATCACTAGCCTAGAAAATAATAAGAATTAAAAAATGTTAACATTTGTGATTCAGTGAGACGAGGGCCTTGAAGGAACTGAGAGATTTATCCCTATTATTAATTGAGTTTCATCGGGAATCATTGAGTCCCTTGTGGGCTACTATTCAAGATATTTTATTTGGATCAGAGAGAGACTCATGACTTAGCTAGCCATATTGGCATCGAGGCTCACCAAAATCTCTATGCACAGGTAAACACTCATTATTTATTGAAATAAAAGACAAACTATGTTAAGATAATTAAAAAAGAATAAAGTGTCCTAAGTAATTACTGACTGGACTTGAACATACTAAACACTAACATAATGGACATCATGGTATATGGATGCAACTGTTGTTTTGACCACGGATGAACTTATGTCATTGTAAGAAAGAGGTAAATCCAAAGAGAAAGTAACTCAAAGTAACTAAACCTACTGTTCGCATGATGATTGTATTATAGATCATGTTTCCCTTTACTTATATCTTCATATATGTTTTACCCTATTGTCTATTACCTTTGTATATTGAGCTTCATAGCTCATTGAAGAATTGTCTCTCCTGCTTTTGATCTTGCAGGTGAATAGGTTTAAATAGGTGATGATGGCGAAGTGGCAACATGGTTCGTGTTGAGATGACACTATAAGAAAATTCACAATTTGCAACGGCTCCTTCGTCGCATATCTGTCGCAAAATTGCTCGTCGCAGATTTTTTATAATGGAAATGTCACCATATAGTGTAACACTTTCGTCGTAAAAAAATTGCAACGGGTGTTTTTTCAAGGAGGTGTCGTCGTAAATTATGAATTTTCTTGTAGTGTGACTTGCACAGGGCATAGGTCATTGTCATAGTTTAAGTATTGGCTTTTACAATTACATGTTCATGATGTTGACTAGTCAATTGGTCAAGCGTCAAGTAAAAGATCTAATTTTTTAGCATCTCGAGGAGGACATTTTGCTAGGTGGGGGGATGTGCTTCTGGGAACGTTACAAAGTAAGCAAAATTGGAGATGCATATATCAATTTGCAAATGGTCTCCTTGACCAATTTTGCTTCTTATAAATTCATGCATTAAATATGAATAAATTTTTATTAAAGTTAAAAACTAATGGGAGAAAAATACATCACATGACTTTTAAATTCAACATATTTTCAAATAGATTCATAAAGTCATTTTTAGTAATGATTTTATATGAAGTATTTTAAATAAGAAAGTTGTGATCATCCAAATAAAATAATATCAATCAAAGTCATATTTTGAAATTCACATCAAAACTCAAGAATCACAAACTTCTTTAGATTTGAGAAAAAAAACTATTATCAACTATATATAAATCCAAATGGTATATATGCTAAACATGTTAACTTTTTTTCATTTTACATTATTACCAAGATATATGCATAGCATTTAAACATTCAAATTTCATTTTGTACTCCTTCTATGTGATAATAAAATATCGCATGTGACATTATTCAATGTCACCTATGTAATCACTCTTTATTTTGTAACTTGGGACAATCATGGTCATCTTTTTTTTATTGTCTATCTTTTCCTTTTGAATGTCATGTGAAGCATATCTAGAAATGTAATTATTTTTTCTTTGGTATTTAAACTTGTTTGAATTCAACACGAACTAGTCTTCTTGACCAATTTTTTGCTTCTTATAAATTCATGCTTGCATATGAATAAATTTTTATTAAAGTTAAAAACTAATGGGAGAAAAATACATCACATGACTTTTAAATTCAACATATTTTCAAATAGATTCATAAAGTCATTTTTAGTAATGATTTTATATGAAGTATTTTAAATAAGAAAGTTGTGATCATCCAAATAAAATAATATCAATCAAAGTCATATTTTGAAATTCACATCAAAACTCAAGAATCACAAACTTCTTTAGATTTGAGAAAAAAAACTATTATCAACTATATATAAATCCAAATGGTATATATGCTAATTTCAAATAGATTCATAAAGTCATTTTTAGTAATGATTTTATATGAAGTATTTTAAATAAGCAAGTTGTGATCATCCAAATAAAATAATATCAATCAAAGTCATATTTTGAAATTCACGTCAAAACTCAATAATCACAAACTTCTTTAGATTTGAGAAAATAACTATTATCAACTATATATAAATCCAAATGGTATATATGCTAAACATGTTAACTTTTTCATTTTACATTATTACCAAGATATATGCATAGCATTTAAACATTCAAATTTCATTTTGTACGCCTTCTGTGTGATAATAAAATATCGCATGTGACATTATTCAATGTCACCTATGTATTCACTCTTTATTTTGTAACTTGGGACCATCAAGGTCATCTTTTTTTTTATTGTCCAAATATCCTTTCATTTTGAATGTCAGTGAAACATACCTAGAAATGTAATTATATTTTCTTTGGTAATTAAACTTGTTTGAATTCAACAAGAATAGTCTCCTTGACCAATTGTTTGCTTCTTATAAATTCATGCATTACATATGAATAATTTTTTATTAAAGTTAAAAACTAATGGGAGAAAAATACATCACATGACTTTTAAATTCAACATATTTTCAGATAGATTCATAAAGTCATTTTTAGTAATGATTTTCTATGAAGTATTTTAAATAAGCAAGTTGTGATCATCCAAATAAAATAATATCAATCAAAGTCATATTTTTAAATTCACATCAAAACTCAAGAATCACAAACTTCTTTTTATGTTTGAAAAAAAAACTATTATCAACTATATGTAAATCCAAATGGTATATATGCTAAACAAGTTAACTTTTTCATTTTACATTATTACCAAGATATATGCATAGCATTTAAACATTCAAATTTCATTTTGTACTTCTTTTGTGTGATAATAAAATATCGCATGTGACATTATTCAATGTCACCTATGTAATCATTCTTTATTTTGTAACTTGGGACCATCATGGTCATCTTTTTTTTATTGTCCAAATATCTTTTCCTTTTGAATGTCAGTGAAGCATATTTAGAATTGTAATTATCTTTTCTTTGGTATTTAAACTTGTTTGAATTCAACAAGATTAGTCTCCTTGAACAATTTTTTGCTTCTTATAAATTCATGCATTACATATGAATATTTTTTTATTAAAATTAAAAACTAATGGGAGAAAATACATCGCATGACTTTTAAATTCAACATAATTTCAAATAGATTCATAAAGTCATTTTTAGTAATGATTTTATATGAAGTATTTTAATAAGCAAGTTGTGATCATCCAAATAAAATAATATCAATCAAAGTCATATTTTTAAATTCACATCAAAACTCAAGAATCACAAACTTCTTTTTATGTTTGAAAAAAAAACTATTATCAACTATATGTAAATCCAAATGGTATATATGCTAAACAAGTTAACTTTTTCATTTTACATTATTACCAAGATATATGCATAGCATTTAAACATTCAAATTTCATTTTGTACTTCTTTTGTGTGATAATAAAATATCGCATGTGACATTATTCAATGTCACCTATGTAATCATTCTTTATTTTGTAACTTGGGACCATCATGGTCATCTTTTTTTTATTGTCCAAATATCTTTTCCTTTTGAATGTCAGTGAAGCATATTTAGAATTGTAATTATCTTTTCTTTGGTATTTAAACTTGTTTGAATTCAACAAGATTAGTCTCCTTGAACAATTTTTTGCTTCTTATAAATTCATGCATTACATATGAATATTTTTTTATTAAAATTAAAAACTAATGGGAGAAAATACATCGCATGACTTTTAAATTCAACATAATTTCAAATAGATTCATAAAGTCATTTTTAGTAATGATTTTATATGAAGTATTTTAATAAGCAAGTTGTGATCATCCAAATAAAATAATATAAATCAAAGTCATATTTTGAAATTCACATCAAAACTCAAGAATCACAAACTTCTTTAGATTTGAGAAAAAAACTATTATCAACTATATATAAATTCAAATGGTATATATGCTAAACATGTTAACTTTTTATTTTACATTATTACCAAGATATATGCATAGAATTTAAACATTCAAAGTTCATTTTGTACTCCTTTTGTGTGATAATAAAATATCGCATGTGACATTATTCAATGTCACCTATATAATCACTCTTTATTTTGTAACTTGGGACCATCATGATCATCTTTTTTTATTGTCCAAATATTTTTTCCTTTTGAATGTCAGTGAAGCATATCTAGAAATGTAATTATCTTTTTTTTGTTATTTAAACTTTTTTAAATTCAACAAGATTAGTCTCTTTGGTCAATTTTTTGCTTCTTATTAATTCATGCATTACATATGAATAAATTTTTATTAAAGTTAAAAACTAATGGGAGAAAAATACATCACATGACTTTTAAATTCAACATATTTTCAAATAGATTCATAATGTCATTTTTAGAAATGATTTTATATGAAGTATTTTAACAAAGCAAGTTGTGATCATCCAAATAAAATAATATCAATCAAAGTCATATTTTGAAATTCACATCAAAACTCAAGAATCACAAATTTCTTTAGATTTGAGAAAAAAAACTATTATCAACTATATATAAATCCAAATGGTATAGATGCTAAACATGTTAACTTTTTCATTTTACATTATTACCAAGATATATGCATAGCATTTAAACATTCAAATTTCATTTTGTACTTCTTCTGTGTGATAATAAAATATCGCATGTGACACTATTAAATGTCACCTATATAATCACTCTTTATTTTGTAACTTTGGACCATCATGGTCATCTTTTTTTTTATTGTCCAAATATCTTTTCCTTTTGAATGTCACTGAAGCATATTTAGAAATGTAATTATCTTTTCTTTGATATTTAAACGTGTTTGAATTCAACAAGATTAGTCTCCTTGACCAATTTTTTGCTTCTTATAAATTTATGCATTCCATATGAATTTTTTTATTAAAGTTAAAAAATAATGGGAGAAAAATACATCACATGACTTTTAAATTCAACATATTTTCAAATAGATTCATAAAGTCATTTTTAGTAATGATTTTATATGAAGTATTTAAATAAGCAAGTAAGTTGTGATCATTCAAATAAAATAATATCAATCAAAGTCATATTTTGAAATTCACATCAAAACTCAAAAATCACAAATTTCTTTAGATTTGAGAAAAAAAACTATTATCAACTATATATAAATCCAAATGGTATATATGCTAAACATGTTAACTTTTTCATTTTACATTATTACCAAGATATATGCATAGCATTTAAACATTCAAATTTCATTTTGTACTTCTTCTGTGTGATAATAAAATATCGCATGTGACANATGGGAGAAAAATACATCACATGACTTTTAAATTCAACATATTTTCAAATAGATTCATAAAGTCATTTTTAGTAATGATTTTATATGAAGTATTTAAATAAGCAAGTAAGTTGTGATCATTCAAATAAAATAATATCAATCAAAGTCATATTTTGAAATTCACATCAAAACTCAAAAATCACAAATTTCTTTAGATTTGAGAAAAAAAACTATTATCAACTATATATAAATCCAAATGGTATATATGCTAAACATGTTAACTTTTTCATTTTACATTATTACCAAGATATATGCATAGCATTTAAACATTCAAATTTCATTTTTTTACTCCTTCTATGTGATAATAAATATCGCATGTGACCTTATTCAATGTCACCTATGTAATCACTTTTTATTTTGTAACTTGGCACCATCATGGTCATCTTTTTTTCATTGTCCAAATATATTTTCCTTTTGAATGTTAGCATATCTAGAAATGTAATTATCTTTTCTTTGGTATTCAAACTTGTTTGAATTCAACAAGATTAGTTTTGATTTCTTTTGAAACCTAAATCATCTTAATCCCAAGATTCACATATTTTCTAACTTTACATTCATTATTGTCAATCACAATAATAACAAATAGAATATGATTTTAAGAAATTATCATGATCATGCTTTAATTTGAAAGTATCATAATGAAAGACATTTAACTTGAATGAATACTTATAAGCATATCTATTTTTTTCTAGAATGATCATGAAATGACTCAAGAGACTTTGTCAAATAATTTATCTTTCTAAAAAGTTACTTTTGTCACTTTTATTTGTGTTCCAACTTGTGCAACTTTTTTTTTTATATGAGAAGGTTTTTGCACATTAACATTACAGTTCAAAGAATTATCTGTAGGATCTGGATGGCACCAAGAGGGGGGGGGTGAATTGATGTATTAAAAAATCTTACTCTCTTTTAGTTAGTTTAGACAAGTTATTAGCGGAAGTTTGTAAATGCAAACATAAACAAATAGAGAAGAGAGTAAAGAGAGAACGAACACACAAAACAAACACAGAGTTTGTTGATGAGGTTCGGCCGAACTTCTGGCCAACGTCCCCGCTCTGGTCTTCTCCCATGAGATCTCCGGAGATCACTATATCCTTCTTCAAGGGCGAAGGCTCCCTTACAACTTCTCCTTTCTTGCACGAGGATAAGGAGACAACCTCTTACAAATCTCTCTCAAGAGCTCTTGGACCCTTCTCACAAAGGGAACTAAGGCTTTCACTCGTTCGCACAATATCTATCAAAGTATGTCAATGTTTGACAAAGTTACTTCCCAAGACTCTTGGGATTACAATATATACTCTGCACTAAA
>LTAE01015370.1:0-12526 GCA_001647135.1 Pontederia paniculata
GGTAGCTGGTGAAGGTCAAGATCGGTCAACCGAAGATGAAGCGCAGGCGACCGAAGGAGTATGACCGCACTCTTCAACTTGAGAGTGGGCGTCCAGGAGGCTAAAGTGAATCAGTGGGCGACCAAAGATCAATTGAAGAGAGGTACGCATGTCAAGGTCGGGCGGCCATAGGTGGTGCCGGACGTCCGAAGGAACTTGACTGAGGGAAAAGGCTTCGGCACTTGAAGCTGCGGACGCCCGGGGGTGAGCGGTGGACGACCGAAATATTAGGCGGCAGTTCAAGTGGGGACTTCACCTAAGCAGCGGTCGACCAAGGCTGGAGCAGCGGACGATCATAGAAGTAGGTGAAAGTACTATACTTGCATTAACGGCTAGTTTTCTGAGAAAGATAATTAGGTCTTTAGTGCAGAGTATATATTGTAATCCCAAGAGTCTTGGGAAGTAACTTTGGTAAAATACCGAGCGAGTGCTTTGAGTGATAGAAAGCCTTAGTTCCTCTTCTGTGATTCGAGTGAAGAATCCATGATAGAAGGGACAAAGAGTTCTTGAAGAGGTTGTCTCCTTGTCCTCGTGCAAGAAAGGAGAAGTTTGTAAGGTAGCCTTCGCCCTTGATGAAGGAGTTAGTGATCTCCGGAGATCTCAAGTGTGAGAAGACCGGAGCAGGGACGTAGGGCTGGAACTTGGCTGAACCTCGTCAACCAACCTTGTATTTGTGTGCTTGTTTATTTTCTCTACTCTCTCTCTCTCTCACTCTTATCTATTTAGCCTTTGCACTTATATGCTTCCGCTAAACATACTCGAACAAATCTAGTATAACATAAGTGGCTAAAATTTTATACACCAATTCACCCCCCTCCCCTCTTGGTCCCATCCAGATCCTACACCTCTCAGTCATGGTATCATATATGAATTCGAAGTTATTCCAAATGGACCTGAAGACAATGTTCTTGAATGGAGACATGTCAGAAGACGTATATATGCGACAACCTAAAGGATTTCAGGTGAAAGGTGAGAAGGATAAATTGTATAAACTACAACAATCATTGTATGACTTAAAGCAATCATCTAGATAATGATATTTGAAATTTAAAGAGATGATAGTCCAATTTAGTTCTAGGACGAACAAATAGGATCATTGTGTCTACATCAAAAAGAGTTGGAGCAATTTTATGATATTGTCATTATATATAGATGACATGTTGTTTGCCGAAATAATGTAGAGATGCTCAATAAAATATAAATTAAACAATAATTTGAAATGGCAAACATGAGTGAAGCCTCCTATGTACTGGACATTCAAATCAATCGTGACATAAACTCAAGAACCTTGAGTTTAAGTCAAGAACAATACATTAATAAGGTACTAAGGAGGTTCAGGATGCAGAATAGTAGTTTCGCACTGACACCTTTAGTATTTGGAAAAAGACTGAGTACAAGTTAGTGTCCCAATGTAAGACAAGAATCTTTGGGCGAGTCTTATGCAGAAACGATAGACAATCTAATGTATGATGCTCTGTATGAGACTCGATTTGACTTACATGGTAAGCTTGGTTAGTAGAACTCAAAGTAATCCTATGAAGGCCCGTTGAAAGGAAATTATGCGGATACTACGATATCTGAAGAACAAGGTACAACTGAGATTGACATACCAAGCTTATACACTCGAAATAGTAGGATATTCAACTGCATATTTTGATAGTGACATAGACGATCGCAAGTCCACATCAGGTCATTTGTTCCTTCTGGATAGTGCAATCATTATTGAGGCAGCAAGAAACAAGGATGTGTGTCTAGACACACATAGGAGGCTGAGTATGTTGCTTGTAGTACAATAGTTATCCATGATGTATGACTCAAACATTTTCTTTTAGAACTAAAGCTAGAGGATCATTACTCAACTATTGTGATAATCAAGCTATGATAAGGTTAATACACAGCGGAGCCAATAATTCAAAAGAAAAATACATTGAGATTGAGTATCACAATATTCATGATATAGTTGATAAGAAGGAAGTGACATTGACTTACATGCCTACAAGTGATATATTAGTTTATTTCGAGATTGTCAAGATCGGGATCTTATNATATATATATATATATATATATATACATATATTTAATAATTGGTTAAATATGTCTTAATATTTTTACATTCGTTATTAACTTTTGTGACTTAAAAATTATATATGCTTAAAAATAAAGTTCTATAAATATAATGTACTATATTATCAAAATAATTTATATTTTTTATAGAGTAAAATAATAGATATATAAATATATGTCGATAAAAAAACTTTATCCAATAATTTTTTTAGCATTTTTAAATAATTTTAGTATTTATTCTTTTCACTTTTCATTGTTTAATTTTTTTAAAATACAATGTAATATATTACCATTATAAGATCTATTTCTTTACAAAAAAATATGAAAAAAAAATTAAACTAACATGGTAGGCTCGGTAGGATCTTACGATCCTACGAATTTGATCCTTTTATTAAAATCGAGATCGTAAACCCTTTGGTAGAATCGTAAGATCATGCGATCTTATGATTAAGATCACGATTTTGACAATCATGGTTGATTTTCTCACAAAGGAAATTGCAACTTGTACTTTCATCAAGTGTATGAGCTTGATGGGACACATGAGTGACTGAGTTAATATGAAGTATTCACGGATAGTGAAACTTCGAGACATATAGATTGTGAGAGTACTGACACAATAACTACGCTTGTCAAGTGAGAGATTGTTGAAGTGACCAACACAGTCACCCGTCCGTGGTGATCGCGCCAACAATTGTGATCAACGCACGCCAACGGAGCGGGAGGCAATCCGCGAACTTTCCGTGTAACACTCCCGATCCATTCAAGAAATTGTTCGCTTTTGTCCCATGACCCACACAAATTTAAAACGCGTATTTGGTAGTATCAAAGTTGCACAAAGGCCCATTCTCCTTACCCCTCATATATTGTCCCATGGCCCACACGGGTGACTGAGTTACTACAAAGTATTCACGGATAGTGAAACTTCGAGACATGCAGATTGTGAGAGTACTGACACAATGACTACGCTTGTCAAGTGAGAGATTGTTGGAGTGACCAACACGGTCACCGTCTGTGGTGATCGCGCGCCAACAATTGTGATCAACGCATGCCAGTAGAGCAGGAGGCAATCCATGAACTTTTTGTGTAACGCTCCTGATCCATTCAAGAAATTGTTCGCTTTTGCCTCATGACCCACACGAATTTAAAACGCGTCTTTTTAGTATCAGAGTTGCACAACGGCCCATTCTCCTTACGCCTCAAATATTGTTCGCTTTGGGTTCTAGAGGTGGCCCCTACGGAGTCCCCTTGCTCCGCACGACACAGTCCCTCACGATTTTCTTCCAACACGTTTTGAATTATAAGGGAGGATGCTACATATAAAAGCCCATGACCACCTTCGTATTTTGTCCATGTGGGATTAACTTTCATTCTCATCATCTTGGGATGTTACAAAAGATATTAGAACCAATCTCGAGTGCTCACTTGAACCATGTGAGATGACTCAACGAGGACGTTGAGCCTTGGAAGGGGAAAGATTGTAAGGTCCTAAGATGATAAGAATGAAAGTTAGTCCTACATGGACAAAACACAGAGGCGGTAATGAGCTTATAATTAATCATCATTCTTACCATTTAAGAAGTGTTTTAAATTTGTGCGGGTCAATGGACCCAAAGCGAACAATTTTTTGAATAGATCGGGGGTCTTAGATCCCGAATCATGGATGTTGGCAACGGATCCAATTGTTGGGCATATGCAGACTATATATGGGTATTGAACACTTGCAATGAGCTTCCACTGTGCAATGAATTTTTTTTTCTCATTCTCTCTCTCTCACTTCTGCAAGGAGGAAATATTGAACATGCTTTTGCTGTGGAAGAAGCAGAACTATTGACAATTGATGGCATTGTAATGGCTTGAAAACTTAGGAGTAAGATCAATGCTAGTCCAGTCGAACGCGAAGAACGTCATTTCAAGAATCCTGGACCCTCATCGAGCCATAGGGATGTTGAGCAAAAATCCAAACAATGCTTGCATATTATTGGATTATAGATCTCCATCATATCCCAACTAGATTAGGCTGCATTTGGGAAAACAAAAAATTGTGAAGTAAATCATGCGTGCTACGATCCAGTAAAAATAATTATTCTCTATAAAATTTTAAAAGAAAGCAATTAATAAAATCTTCACATACACAGACGTAAGAAAAAGCAAGTAACCTTTTTCAAAAAGCCCCATCCGAAACTCTTTCGAAGGCACCCTAAATGGTACAGTGGACTGGTTAGCGGCTAGAGCTCTATGATCCCCAAGGTGTCTAACTAAGTTCCGATCATGCCCGGATGAGCTACGTCATAAGGGACTTTTGGATGTATTCAGAGGCAGCGATGCCTCCATGGATCCTATGTAGTCTGTTTCTTATGTTAAAGAAAAAGGTACATGTTTAGAAGTGCCATTTGCATCAAAACATATGCTATACTTTTATCATGATACATACAATGATAAACCACATGGTATACATCCTCCCAGATGCATGGCTCCAAATCCATGATATGGAAGTCTCGAAACAGAGGGATTCGCACAAGGAGCATGCAAATGTCATGAGGGAGAAACCTCAACAGTTATCCCTTTGTTCAGAGCAGCAAACATCTTGATGAGAAATCTGTGCAAGTGTCCCCTGTTGCCCACAACCACCACCAATTCCCCTTTCCATCGTCCTCTTATCTATGTATACATATCAGTAAGCTTACAACAGTGGTTACAAATATGGATCATCAAACAATTTGAATTCATACATTACACAATTTTACCATTCACTTCATAAATGACATCTTCCATGTCTATCTTTCTCAAGTGATCATATATTGCAGTGACTAATAACATAGCATGCATGCATGCATTTAGTAGAATTTTAGAAGTAAAACTGGTTGAAAACAGGAACTGAACTAGTGAAAGGACCGAAAGGGTTAACGAGCAATGCACCCAGCAATCCTTCACCTCTCTTCTCCCTCATCCACTTTTCCTTTAGCAGCCGAAGCAGAGCGATCTTTGCATCACTTTTGTTGCCCCTTCTTCTTCCAAAGGTCTCCAAACATCCGAATTCCGCTGCCGCCCTTCCTCCTCCCGCCGCCGCCACCAGCTGCATCGTCGTCATCCATTTCCTCCGCCATCAGGGGAGAGTCCCAGCCGCCGTACCCACCTCCTCCGCCAAGGTGCTTGTCCATGGATCCGCACCGCTCCGAGACCTTCCTTCCGCAAATGTCCTCGCCGTCGGTCAGCGCCGCGGCCGCCGTCTCGGCGGCCTTCCGCCATTGGTCAGTTTGCACCTTGAGCCGCTTCAGCTCGGCCTCAAGCGTCGCCTTTGCGCTCTCGGCTGCTCCCAACTGATCTTCGAGATGCTCCGCTTTGGCCCTGCTCGCCTTCAGCTCCTCCTCCGTTGAGCTCAGCTTTGCTTCCAGCTCTTGCTCCTTGTCTCTGGCGGCGGCGGCAATCTTGTCGCCCTCTTCCTTCGCTCTCCTTTTGAAGATGGCATTCTCTTCAAGGAGGAACTCCACTTCCCTCTCCTTCTCCAATATTTTGGCCTTGAGATCTACCACCTCTTGTCTATCCTGTGCATCCTGCGCACTGATCACATCCTTATCCTCGTTCTTACCTTCCAAAGTCTCACAGTCGCCGGCATCACCATTACCAGCGTCAGCTTTGCTCTCCTCCATTTTCGCCGCAACTGCGCCTTCTCCCTGGCCATCGTTGCTCTCGCCGTCATGCGTGACTTGGAAAACCTCCGTCGTGGCCTGGGAGTTCGCGCACTCCTCCCCAGCGGCCTTGAGCTCATGCTCGCTACTAATCTTCTCATCAGAATCCTGCGGCGAAGGAGGCGTCGCCCGAGGCTTTTCTTCCCTGCCCTTCGTGCTCTGGGCGAGAGCAGGGATCCGCTTCTTGGCCTTCACGAGGGCTTGCTCGGCGTCGTGCTTGGCGGCTTCGGCCGAGACGAGCTGGTCCCTCAGCTTCTTGAGCTCATCCTGTGCTTTGCCCAGCTTCGTCTCCAGGTCCGCCACCTTCACGCCCCTCTTCTTCTGCACATGCGCCATGGATCAGATACACAATGCAAATCTCTCGACGCACGAAACAAACACAATGAAGGTGCCAAAAGCTATAGAATTCACCTCATGCAGTGGAGCCAGTGGGCTGCGAGGGGAGCGCCGGTCCTCCACCTTGGGGCTGCTGCGGTCGGCGGCCTGGCGGTGGAGCGCGTTGGCCTCCGAGCAGGCGGTTGTCTTCAGGTGGAGCGGCGCGCGCGGGGACTGCCGCTGAGGCAAATCCGAGCCCCTGTTTCGCCGCCACCGAACGGATGAAGACGGAGGAATTAAATCAAACAACTCGTGAGCAGAAACTTGCGAGATCATCAACAAAACTTACCTCGTCTTCGGCATTGAGATGGAATCAAGGAGGCCTCGAATGCTCAAAATTTCCTCCTCCTCCTCCTCTGCAAAGTGCCCGCAAGACCAAAGCTTTCGCTTCGCGGTGGCACCTAACAACACAAGAGAGATGAAGGAGGAGACAAAGCAACAGGAATAATTAAATAGATGCAACAACTGCACGTAGGAAAAAAAAAGTTGTGCTTAGAGAAAAAACACACATCGACCAAGTTATAAATTATATAATGATCCAACTCAAAGTTTTCAAAAGATAAATGTTTTTTTTAATTAAGAAAGATAACGCTAAAAATTAGTATAACGCCTACAAAATAAGATTAATAATAGATATAATTATGTGTATAATAGGATATGTTTATATATTTGATTTTTGGTCTATATAATTTTGTATATTTTGGGAGTATTTTCTCTATCATCTATTGTACTATATTTTTAAATTATAAATTTATAAATGTTAATCCTCAACTTTTCTGATTTATTATTTAAATTCTTTTGACAAGTTCCATCTATTTTTTATAATAAATTATTTTTTAGTAATTGTAAAATATTGTTTCTATGTTTTATTGCTTAATATAAGAAATGCTATTTGAAAATAAAAAATCATAATGTAGCACAACTTTCATAGTTATTAAAAGAAGGATGATTAATTATTAGTTTTACACTTTCTTTATTTGTTCTCTTTAGTATTAATTTTTTTATTATATTAATGAATAAGGATAAGAATGATAATTTATAATGATTAAAATATTAAGCTCAAAATTTCGAGTGGAATATGAAAGACTCGAGTGAAAATGAAAATATTTATTCTTTTTTCATACATTAAAAATGTATTTGTGATGTACAGAGCAAGGTGCTCTATATTTATAGAGGACTTTGGGACATTATTATTGGAAGAAACAAATGCATGTGGAAACATGAACAACAACAAGGGGGATGGCCCTCTTTGGGGCTTTCCCATTCAATAAATTGCCTAAGCGCTGGAGGTGGAGCGACAGACTTAACTCGCCCCCATTTATTTCTTTATCAATAGATGGATCATTTCTATTCTATTTCACCTAATAAAAATTCTAACTCAATGTCACGAGATCGCATGCTCAGCAGGACAAAATAATAAAAATGATATTTCAAATTTCACCATTTTTTTTTTCAATCAAGGATGAATTGCACACTGCTGCACTGGTATTGATATTCTAACTTGAAAACAAAATGCAAAAAAAATGGAACTAAGAGAATTGTAAAATAATTGATATCGATATTTTATTAAAATCATAAGAAAATTATAAAATTTAGGAATCATTTGATTTTGTGGAATCAGGAAAGAGAATATAATATTTTTTAAAATTAAATAATCGATAAGAAGTGAAATATAGAAAAATCGTAAACAATTGAAAAATCGTAAACAATTGAGAGCTCTTTAGATGCTATTCTTTCTAGGCGCAGGCATGCAGCCGAAGAAAGAGCAGGTTTCTCTGCTAAAGTTTTGTTTGCATCGAGAATATACTGAATTCATATTCTTAGGTGGTAATTTCACACACATTTCCTTCATAGAAAAATATAATTAAATTATTTTTTTGTTACTTAAAAAGATATTTACACGAACTACTAAGAATCTAAGGCTGAAGAAAACAAAAGAGAACAATGAAGATCTTTCCATCAGAACAAAAAAGATGTCAAAATGAGAGAGAAGAAACAGATTCAGAAATAAAAAAGATAAAGAAAAGAAGAACACCTCAATAGCCCAATCGATCTCCTTGAACAGGATGCTTCAACTTCTTGCACTTATCTGTGATCTCTTCAGAGACCCGGCAGACAGATATGGAAGCAGTCGAAGAGCAGAGGGAAAGAAAAACGTTTCAGCAGAGAGAGAGAGAGGAGTTATTAACTCACTTTTATAAATGGCAGAGGGATCTCTGTTTGGGGAGTTTCCAAAGTGCAGAAGAACCCACTCCTGGTCTGGCGTTTATGTTTATTTAATGCTAAACAGTGTGCAAGGACTGTGTTGGAGACTTGGAGGTGGAAGGACTGTGTTGTAACGGTGGAGAAGGTTTGCTATATGGATTAATATACGCCTGTCACTGCGCTGCTCAAAATTGCTATTTTGTTCGTAAATCGAAACAAAGCAGTAAAAAGAAAAAAAAAAGAACACACAGAACAGTCAATGTTTCTGTTTCGGGTAATGGGTTTGAATTGAAGTATCGCAAATGACTTTGGAGTGTGGAGCAACATAAACTTACCAGCCTTATTTGGATTAAAATATTAGGAAGAATAAGATGGAAGATGAGTGGGTAATGTTAGTTAAATTATATTTGATTAAAAAAATATTAAAGTTATATAAAATTTGGAGGGGTGAGTAAGCCTCCAAACTTCAAATATTTCATTCCACCAAATTAATAGAATTAGAGGAATAAAACTTTTTGAACAAAACTATCCTTTATAAATAACTTTCTAAAATTATAACATAATTTATTTAAAATAATATTCTTCCTTATATTATTTTAATTTATAATAGAAAATATTTGACTTGAGTTCATTTATTGATTTAATTTATTTTATATCTTATTTTATAATTATTTAATACTTACATTTGTCTAACTTTTATTCATTCACATTTGTTTTTCCTTAGACTAATTTTTTATCATATTGAATATCATCATAATATTTTTTTAAATTAGTTATTTTTTTATTGAGTTTGAGATAAAACAATTATTTTTATGATCATTTTTACTTTAGCACCTTAAAATATCGTCATTTGAACAATATTTTTTATTTATGTAATGATAATATTAATTTTTTCACTCTTTTTATATTTATCTATCATATTCAATCTTTTTTATCTTTATTTTAATCATCATAATATTTTTTTAAATTAGTTATTTTTTTATTGAGTTTGAGATAAAACAATTATTTTTATGATCATTTTTACTTTAGCACCTTAAAATATCGTCATTTGAACAATATTTTTTATTTATGTAATGATAATATTAATTTTTTCACTCTTTTTATATTTATCTATCATATTCAATCTTTTTTATCTTTATTTTATAAAAAATAAAAAGATAAAAATATTGTGAAAGAAATAAAATACATTGAGAGAAAAACAATACTAAAGATAAGAGAAAAAATATATAAAGAAATATAAATAATGATAAATATAAAAATATTATAATAAATCACATAAATATATAATAATATTATATTTATTAAGGATCATAAATAGTAATATATAATAAAGGGTATAAATGACTTTTATTTAAATTATTCAAACATTCCATGATTTAGTTTAACAGATCCACCACCATAAAATTTTATCTAAACATGAACTTAATAATAATCCACCACATTCCACCACACCATCTTATACTCTATCATCTCATACCACCCCTCATTAGTTAGTTCCAAACAAAAGGAAACATTGTTTTCCAAACAAAAATGGCAGTCTCAATCGTAGTAGTAGTAGTAGACTATGCGAAGGGCAAACAACAAATTTCGATAGGTGTCAGTAGGGATGGCACCCGCCCTATTCAGGATGTTCGGGGCGGGGGGTATATTCCCCACGTCGACTTTATCAATCCATCTCGAAAAAATTAAATTCTTCACTTTCATCCTTGCGGATTCTCGAACCTCCACGAGAACACTCATTCCCCGAAATTTAATAAAAAATTTTTTAAAAAAAATATGCAATAAAATTATAAAAAAAATATTTATAAAATGGTTATTTCCGCTAACAACCCCCTATACTATAATTTTTTCCACAAATAATCTCAAACTATAATTTTACCGATTTTAATCTTTAAACTACATCCACTTTGACATTTTAGTCATCTGTCAATTTTTTTATTAAAATTAACTTTTCAGATATGTTAAATGACCCTTGTACCCTTACGTAAAAATTTAAAATATTTTTTTATTTTTTATTATTTATTAGTTTAAAACACTTATACTCTTTTACTAATCTTTTATTATATTAACAAAATAAGTATAAAAGATAAAAATTATTTTAAACATTTACATAAGGGTACAAATGTCATTTAATAATATAAAAATTTAACTTTAATAGAAAAAAATAATAAAATCAAACGTTAGGACTAAAAGAATAGTTTAGTGATTAAAAATGATAAAAGTATTGTTTGGGGCTATTAGTGAAAAAAAGTTATAGTATATTTAAATATTATAATTTATATTTATGAATAAATACTAAAATAATATTATATTGATATAATTAATTTTAAAATATTTTAATAAGTATATATACGTATGAGGATCGGAGATTTACAGAGCGAAGGTAATATTTCCCGTCCTAATTTCCAAATTGGGGTGTTGAGGGACTATGTCCCCTATCCTCGTCCCCACGAACAAAAAAAGCTTGGCCTTGTTTGGATTGAGGTATTAAGGGGAATAAAGTGGAAGATGAGTAGATGGTGTTAGTTAAATCATGTTTGGGTAAAAGAATTTTAAAGTCGTATGAGGTTTGGAGGGGTGGGTCACACCTCCAAAACTCAAATATTTCATTCCACCAAATTGGTGGAATTAGAGAGAATAAAACTTTTTAGGCGAAACTACCATTTTAAATAATTTTCTAAAATTATACCATAATTTATTTAAAATGATATTCTTTCTTATATTATTTTAATTTACGATAAAAAATATTTGACTTGAGTTCATTTGTTGGTTTAAATTTTTTTCTATCTTATTTTATAATTATTTAATACTTACATTTATTTAACTTTTTTTATTCATTCATATTTATTGTTCCTCGTATTAATTTTTCATCATAATATTTTAAATCAATTAAATATCATCATAATATTTTTTTAAAATTAGTTATTTTTATTAAATTTGAAATAAATAATTATTTTTATGATCATTTTTACTTTAGCATCTTAAAGTATTATCATTTGAACAATATTTTTTTATTTATGTAATGATAATATTAATTTTTTTTATTCTTTTTATATTTATCTATCATCTTCGATCTTTTTTATCTTTATTTCAAAAAAAATAAAAAGATAAAAATATTGTGAAAGAAATAAAATACATTGAGAGAAAAATAATAAAGATAAGAAAAAAAAGATATAAATAATAATAAATATATAAATATTATCATAAATCAAATAAATATATAATAATATTATATTTATTCAAGGTCATAAATAGTAATATATAATAAAGGATATAAATGACTTTTATTTAAATTATTCAAACATATCATGATTTAGTTTAACCCATCCACCATCATAAAATTTTATCCAAAGATAAGTTTAATAATAATTCATCACACTTCACCATACTCCACCACCCCATCATATACTCCATCTCCTACTAACTCTTCATTAGTTATTTTCCAAATAAAGCCTAAAATCGGGACCCCCGATTGAAGATTTTCCATGAGAATCCTCGAACTTCGAGAAGTTTTGTCATTCCTAGACCGCAGCAATATTTTTTTTATTATCATCTAAATTTTTAATTTTCATTTCAGTTAATTTGTATCGTTCTCGAGTTTATAGGATTAAGACGAATAAATTATCAGTAAGTGTTTTCTACATTTTGATACATTGAAGGGTGGAACTTTATTTTATACACTGAGTTGTACGCGTGAGAATGAATTAAAACTGAGAAAATGCACTTACTAAAATTTAATTTTAAAAATAAATCACCTTTTTTAATACGATAAACACGTGTCATGTAAAACTTTGTGTTTCTCCTTTCGTACAAGCTTTGTTTCTTATCTTTTGGTACAGAAGATAATACAATAATATTAAATCAATAATAAATAAAGAAATCTTATAACATAAAAAGTAATAAGGCGATGTAACTATTTAAAATGCCACTATGTTGATATAAATGAATATTTAACATCTTTCTTATATTTCGTTTAGGATTTAATGGAGTAATATCTCATATTTTTTTAAAATAAAAATAAAATAAAATAAAGAGGAGATAAATAGGATAAGGAAAGATATAGTTGGAAAATAGTTTGAATTGAAATCAAATTGTTATATTTCTTATCAGATAAATATTCCTAATCCTATGTTGACTATTTTAAAAGAATCCTAATC
>LTAE01015374.1:0-10437 GCA_001647135.1 Pontederia paniculata
TCATATCCTGGAACAACATCAGGATGATATGAGATGTTCTGGAACAGCATCAGAACATAGATAGAATCATCATATCCTGGAACAACATCAGGATGATATGAGATGTTCTGGAACAACATCAGAACATGAACAAGAATTATGTAAGTACTTTAATATGAATTTCTACAATAATCTTAGATCTTATCCCATTAATGTATTCAGGTGACTTTGGGGTAAATTAATCAATTGCTCATGAGTCTTCCAGGTACGCCGACCGCCAGTGGTGGTGCACTACCACGGCCAATGCCCAAAAAGGGGAGGATGCACGTGAATCCTCTTCGTTGAACAGCGAGAGCAGGCTGAACAACAGGAATCAGGTAGCAGCCACACTACCCGCCCTATATATTAACTATGGCGGCTCGTAAACAATGGTCGACGTCCTACTTAGGTTATTAATCTTGCACCTTAACCACAACAAGGTCCTTAAGTATTAAATCATGGATTCTATTGTCATTGAGTCTGGACCTCGGGCCGTGTGGTCAGAATATGGCCCGTGACCGATAGAGTATCGTGCTCTCTCATAATACGGTCAGAATACCATGCTATCTGCCTGTCCGGTCGCCCGCTCTGCACTGTCTGGCCTGTTCGGTCGCCCGCTCTGCACTGCCTGGGAATCCTTCAGTCGTCCGCTTTGCACCGCTTGGAGTATTTCGGTCGCCTGCACTACACCGTCTGGGATGTCTGGTCGCCCGCACCGCAACGCCTAGAGCGTTCGGTAATCCAATGCCTGGAGTGTCGGACGCCCACACCGTATCGTCTAGAACGTCGGACGCCCGCCCTGCATTATCTGGAATGTCGGTCGTCTGCGCCGCATCATCTGGAATGTCGGACGTCCGCACCGCGTCATCTGAAGTAGATCGGTCGTCCACGCCGCATAATCTGGGGTACTCGGACGCCCACACTACATCGTCTGGAATACATCGGTCGTTCGCACCACTTCATCTAGGGTACTTGGACGCCCGCACTACATCGTCTGGAATACGTCGGTCGTCCGCACCCCATCATCTGGGGTACTCGGACGCCCGCACTACATCGTCTGAACTACGTCGGTCGTTCGCACCACATCATCTGGGGTACTCGGACGCCCGCACTACATCGTCTGGAATACGTCGGTCACCCGCACCGCATCATCTGGGTGCTCGGACGCCCGCACTATGCTGTCTGGAATACGTCGGTCACCCGCACCGCATCATCTGGGTGCTCGGACGCCCGCACTATGCTGTCTGGAATACGTCGGTCGCCCGCACCGCATCATTAGGGTGCTCGGACGCCCGCACTGCGCTATCTGGAATACGTCGGTCGCCCGCACCACATCTTTTGGGTACTCGGACGCCCGCACTGCGCTATCTGGACTACATCGGTCGCCCGCACCACATCATCTGGGTTGCTCGGACGTCCGCACTGCGCCATCTGGACTACGTCGGTCGCCCACACCACATCATCTGGGTTGCTCGGATGTCCGCACTGTGCCATCTGGACTATGTCGGACGCCCACACCACGCCTTCTGGCGTGATTGGTCGCCCGTCCGATCTGGCTGTCCGCTTGTTGCGGCCCGTGCCGGATCGATGCGGCCCGTTACATAGAATCGAATACGATATCCTCCAAACAGAGACATTCAACGCATGCAATTCTAATAGAACCGAATTCGAGATTGAACAAATAGAGATCAATCCAACGCATGCTAATCTAATAGAACCGAATTCTAGATCAAACAAACAGAGATCAATTCACGCATGCAAATCTGAATTCGAGATCAAACAAATAGAGATCAATCCAACGCATGCAAGTCTGATATACTATACAAAACGAGATTGTTCCACCAGAAATCCAGTACATGCAAATCTAACATACTCTACTTTATGTACTAGGAATCCGCCAGGGAACATACCTTCGGGTCCATCGGGGTTTGTCCTAACCTTTCGGGAACGTCCTCTTCAGCGTCTCTCCTGCTGAGATGGAGGATCTTCTTCTCCTAGGCAGCACAGAAATACAAGGACGAGAAATAGAAGAAGACAACATGAACAGGGGAGAGGAGGAGAGGTCCATCTTACCTAGGGCCGGTCACAAAATATTCTGAATAGTAAAAATCTGTGGCTCAAACCCCTAAGTTATATTTATAGTGTCTTTCCTCCTTATTGGATCCGGATTGCGGGCTTGCGGGTTAACGGATTCGGGTGTTACACATATAGCTATTGATAAGATCTTATTCAATTCTACACAAACTACCCATCTGATTCGTGAATCCAACACTCTATGTGACTTCTGGTAAAGAAAGAATTTTACTGTTTTCATTGCCAACTGTAGAAAAGACAACAAGTAAAAATATCAAAAAGAAAAAGAAGGATAAAATTATAGGATATGTTGAACGATCAAGTTCACAAATTTTATCATGCTTTTTCTTAGTTATAACTGAAAATTGTGCACAAACACATATACTGGAAGGCAACTAAAATGATTATCAAGCCTAGTCAGTCAAAGGATCTTTTGCTTATCTGGGGCTTGGAATACTTGGCTGACAGAATATTTGATGAAATTATTGTTTTTTATTTTTATTTTTCGGTGGAACTTTGATGCATTTATTGAATTGGTTGTTCCGTGTTGTGATCTCCACCATCCCAGCTTAGGTTCACCCCAAATTATCCTCTGAACTTGTAGTTGTAGAGGTCCTCCATAGCCACAAGTAAGCAGCAGCGTGAATGGTTCCTCAAAGCCTGAAAGTACACAGAAGATTAAGTGGAATTACCTTGTACACGGAGAGCTCTAGTACGATTTTCGAAGTAGATTCAAGATATGCATTGACAAGGGGAAAACAAAAGTAAATTCCATCGTAATTTCGTTACTGAATGAATTCTAATTTATGTTGCAAATATGCTTTGGCAACAATAATCATAAGAGTAAGTAGAGTCGTACAAAGATACTAGCTAATACAAGAACTTCTTTACAGTTTGTATGAAATTGTTATCTCAATTAGTAGATGAGCTGTCTTAATTTAAAGTGGGGATAGAATGAGCTGTATCATCATCAATCTCACCAGAGGTCGGAGATAAAATCAGAACGCAACATAAACATGGAATATGATGATATAGGGAAAACAAAAATACAAGCATCAAACCTTGATTGGACAAACTTGATAATAGCAAAGTTTCAAGTGCCAGCGTAACCTACGGATATGAATGATACGATTTTTCTAACAATAATTCTGCTATATATCTTAGGTCTTCAGCTTCAATCTTGATCAAATAGGTTACAAGTGAATTCTTTATTGCTGATCTGTTTCCTCATAATCTAATCCCAAACCGTAATGGAAATAAAGCCAGAAATTTGTCAAAAGAATTTTTCTTACCGTCAATGATACTGGAAGTCACATGGTTCGCTAATTTTTTTTTATTTTAACCTATTACATCAGACTGTTTTACATCCATAAATTCAAGTCACTAATCAGAGGATTTCTTTCTATTCATGATCAAGATGATTCATATAGGGGTTTAAGTTTTCACTAGTTTATGGAAGTTCTCTATACAGTTCAGAAAAGGTAGAAGAATGATTACGGGACCAAAGTTAATGCAAGTAAATCAAACGTCTGAAGTCCTAGCTGCTGTAAATTTCCTGTTGATGTTTAAGAAGAGAAGCGATGAGAATTTCAGGAGACAGCAGTTCATTAATCTTTTCTATAAGGTAGTAGCTGTGGCTTCGGTTGTTTTCACTGATAAAATGAAACAAGAAAAACTATTCCCATACAATACGTTCATCACGGTAATCACATGATCATGGCCATCTATTCCCATACGATGCCTTCGAAGGCATCGAAAAACTAATGATGCAGGATTCTTGAGAGATATCGTTGGAGTGGCAGAGGAATCCATGTATATGACATGCTGCAGTAAGTCAGAACCATGCATCCTTATACGACCCTACATTCACGTTCCCCACAGGTACATACATACCGTACGTGCATGAATGCCTGATTAGAAACACATGCGTGAAGCGTGAGTGTAGGGGCCGTATAATGATGTAACATTCTTTTCCAGTCGCGATGAACACTAACGAAGAGAACGATGGAAGTATTTATAAGAGGTTTGCAGCGAGAAGAAATCATACATGAAGAAGGCAGTTTCACGTTTCTGCAGCAACCGTTCTTGGCAACCGCTATTTTTTTTATAAAGTTCTAATAACGGTGCAGCGGTTGCCAATTCCTGAAATTTCATCCTTTTTTTTTAAATTATTTAATTGAAATTTGAACTTCTATTTCTATTGGAGGTATCTATATTTATAAATATATCAATATATTTCTAAGAATTCAAATATTTCAAATATGTATATCTATATCAATACTATATTAAAGAGAATTTTAAATATTGGCACATCAATGCAATGCCACAAGTTATTTATATAATTAAAATTAAAATGAAGAGGTGTTTATTGAGTCAAACGACTAGGCAATGCGCTCTGTTGTCTAGTCAATATAATAACGGTCAAGCCCGTTCAAGTTTGGCACGAGCTCATCCAATAAATTTTCTAGCTTGAACAGATAATAGGCCGGACACAATATTCAAGTATCTTGTTTGCTATCCGATGGTCCGATATCCAATCTAAACTTGTAATTAAGAATACTAGTCTGTTCATTAGTCCGTTAACAAATTTAAGAATTTAAATACAATTATTTATTATGTAAATAATATATAATTAAATAAAATGACTAGTTAATTAAATAGCATTATTAATAATAGAAAAATATTTTGAAAAGCTATAAATATGTTATTCATCTTTTACTTATATTTTTCTTTATTATGAATGTAAGAAAAAAAATGTGAAACAAAAAAAGGAAAAAGATAGGAAAAAATAAAAGTATATTACAAGATTGTATGAAAAATTGATATATCTTAAGTATTGTATTATTTTATTGATGTAATAAGAAATAGAAAAATGAATAAAATACCAAGAAAAGTGAAATTGATAAAACTAAAGATAGTTAAAAAATGAGAAAAGTATAAAAAATATTGAAAGGGAATTATTTAGAAAAATTAAAAAAAATACTTAATGGATTTATCTGGCTCGTCCGACTACCAACCCGTCCGTTAATTTTTGATAGACCTTAATTGGTTGGACAAGTTTTAAAACTTATCGTGTGGCTCGGTGTCCGCCCAATAGGTTAGCGAGTTGGCCAAGAAAGATTTTTGCTGTTTTCATTGACAACTGTAGAAAAGACCACAAGTAAGACTGCAGATTGGCAGAAATGAATGCATGCATAAGGGTGGTGGCATTTATAAGTAAGATGAAAGCCAGTGGTAATTAAAATTTTTTATTCAGAAACATAATCTCTATCACTTCTAGGTATTGTCTTGTACATCTCCCAAATCATTCAAGGTCTATGGTTGTTTTTGTTGGGCTTGGAAGAAATGCATTCTCACTAGAAAGTAAACATCACACTGGTGGATCCTACTAGCCTTTCAGTTGACCCATCAACTCAATGGTAGCCTCCGTGTAGAAATGAGATTCTCTCTTTTAATTTATTAAAATCACTAAACAAGAAGAGGCAAAGTGAAACTCGATGTCCTTGGAAAAGAGGTTGGTCATTAGCTTGGTTGTCTTCAAGAAGTCCTTGACAATATGGGTGAGCACCGGCCGGAACGACTCGATTTTCCTGATCCGAACCGATCTTAATTATCGATTTTTTTTTCCGATTCAATTACTATTCGGGTTCGTGTCGGGGTCAATACCCAAAATGCGCGACGTGATTCGGATTAAAATCAGATTACTATATAAAATACCCGATCAATCTCGACCGAATATTAATATTTAATTATTTATTTAATATATATAATTCCTCTTATTTTTAGTTTCTATATATCTAGTTCTATTTAGTCGGCTCATTTATAACTTACTTTCTCTATTTTATTATATATATGAGCTACGACTTTCTAAAAAAATTACTCTAAACTTTTAATGCTATTACATTGAGAAGTCTTAATTGCATCGATGCTTCCATTGCAACATTTTCTCATCTTGACTTTAGCTTTTTGTAAGTAGTTTTTTTTATCTCCTTTCTTGATTGAATTTTTGTCATCTTTTTTATTAGTTAATTCTTTTTTTATCTACTATCCATGGATGATGCTTTTCATCTTGTCCTATGTCTTTAGTCTTTGATAGTCGGTAGTCTTTTTTTGTTTTCATGATTTTTTTTTTCATTTTTTTGTATAATTATTCTATTTCTATTTACTATATGCGGTTGGGTCAGTTTCAATACATAATTGCTTATCTTTTGATTTTTAAGAGGAAATATGATTCAATCAAGTTAAAAGTATTTGAGGTACCAAGATTAGCCATAATAATAATAATAATAATAATAATAATAATAATAATAATAATAATAATAATAATAATAATAATAATAATAATATGTGATAATGGTACAATGTTAAATGTGTTATANATAATAATAATAATAATAATAATAATAATAATAATAATAATAATAATAATAATAATAATAATAATAATAATATGTGATAATGGTACAATGTTAAATGTGTTATATTTTTGCTTCAATATTAAATGTTCGGTTATATTTTTTGAACAAGGTCTTTTAATGCATTTTGTTAAAAAAATTGATGAAAATATTTGATTCGTCAATGTTAACTTTTATTTTTTCTTCTATTAAGTTTATAATAGAGAATTATACATTGAATTTTTTTAATACGAGTGTAACATCTTTTTTTTGTAATTCATAAGTCTCTAAGTCTTCATATTTTTACCAAAAAAATTATAATAATCAAAACTTCTAGATTTAGTTTCCTATCCAAATCGGGACCTCCCGAATCCAATCCTGATTCCAACCGGGTCGGGAAAGGAACTAGTTGTCTCTTTTCTGATAAAAATCGGGTCGGTACCGGGACGATTTTATTCTCGACCCAAACCCGATTACACTCACTCCTACTTGACAAATCTGCGGTAGAACCAACGTGTCCAAAGAAATTTTGTACTGCCTTCATTGATGTAGATGGGGTGAATTTGCAATGACACCAATTTTGGTCTTATACACCTCGATGCATTTTTAGAAAAAATATGTTCAAGGACAATGTTCTCATTCATCATAAATTGGCAAAATTCCTTCGTACCATATTTAGCTTATTTTCATTAATTTAATCATAACATCCATATTTTATTAGGATTTTTACTTTAATTCGTTTGAGTTGGTATTTGTCCAAGTTTCATGTTTGTTTTTCAAATGAACGTGACAAAACGAAGTTGCAAATAAGTTGAATTTAGAATTTTAAGAAGATTATTAAAAAAATTATTTCATGACCATGAAATCATGTTTTCATGAGTAGAAGATGATTCTTGAAGATTTAAATTTCATGGCCCGTGAATCACATATCATGACCATGAACCACTCAAGTCATGAGCCATGAGCGACAAATCACGATCTTGAGCGAGACGAAGGAGTTAGGATCATATTCTCGGGGCATCATAAACTAGAGATCCATGTTACAATCTCTGTCACGACCATGAAATTCATACCAGAGCTGTAAAAATTGAAATGGCAGAATTTGAAGACAAAATGACATAATTTTGAAAACAACTTTGAGATAATATAGTTTATGGTCAAATTTCACTCAAAAGATCCATTTGAGGTGCAATTAAATACTAAATATTTTGGATAACCCTCAAGTGTATAAATAGGACCATTGATCTCATTATCTTGAGATTTTCATAGAGAGAAAATCCAAAATTCTATCGAGTGATGATTGAAGGTTGAAGGTTCCTAAGAAGATCCTATGCGAAGATTTGCTGGAGGATTTTTCTACTTTCTAAGAGTTAGATTTTTTTTCTTTTTAATTTATGTAGGATGAGTCTTAGTATTCTTTTCATGTATGTCTTATTTACTATTGATGCATGTCATTTTTAGCATATTTTGGATGGCATATTTAGTTAAGATTTTATTAATTTGTTCATAACATGCATCATATTATGTCGATCTTCACTTTATTTTTATAGAGTTAGTGTCTATCCAAGATTTTGTACTTTTGACAGATTCAGAGCAAGAAGCGCAAGGAGACAACACAAACCAATCGAAAAACAATTTCTGCTGATATATGAATTAAAATATTTTGTCATTGGTCGTGAAGGGAAATATCACTAGCTGTGATCGCAAGCTAATCGTGATTTAACGGCTGTGAAATCAGAACTCACGGGCTATGAAGACGAAGTTAGATCTTGAGTGTGTACAACGACTTCTAATGAGAACTTTCACGGGCCATGAAAACTAGTTTCACGCTAGTGAAATCGACAATGGATGAATAAGGCATGACCTGCATGAGTCACGACCGTGCTGAGAATATCACGGACCGTGAAAGCACTTTCACAGTCGTGAGGGCGTCCGAGCGAAGAACATCGATAGTCGTCACGATTGTGAAGGTATAATCACGAC
The DNA here is from genome assembly GCA_001647135.1 of Pontederia paniculata. Lineage (NCBI taxonomy): Eukaryota > Viridiplantae > Streptophyta > Magnoliopsida > Commelinales > Pontederiaceae > Pontederia > Pontederia paniculata. The sequence goes on from LTAE01015374.1 coordinate 8,469, forward strand.
CGTGAGTGAATGGGTGATGAAGATGAATACTTATTATCACGATCGTGATAGATAACTCACGGGCCGTAACACCGTGAAGAAAGAAGGGGAAATATGGTTACGACTATGACACGTAAGTCATATGCCATGAAGAATGGAAGATCACATGAAAACCTTTCGGTCATGACTGTGAAAACCAGTTTCATGGATTGTGAAATGCAACCGATATTGATGACTAATTATGGTCACGACCATGATAATTCTGTCATGGGTTGTGAAACTTTTCAGGATTAAATTAAATTTTTATTTTTTCAAGTAGTTAACTATTATCTTTCGAAGATTTCAACCTTGAATTAAGTTATATTTGATGAAAATTGAAGCTTGACATGGAAAGACTCCTTATACTTGTTCAAAATATATAAATAAATCCTCTCTATGATAAATTAATTTTTGAATTAAAGTAAAATCAATTCATGACATAACCTTGATTACTCGTTTGAGTCTTTAATTATGTGGCATGTTGATTGGACTTGCTTACATAGTCAACAATTTAAGGGTTGCAATGTTAATGCATTTTAAGTTCAAACGGCGAATTCATTTGAACGCCTCGATTAATATGAAATTAAGATAAGTGATTGCATCTTTTTAGGGGGGTCAACCTTCAACAATTTATATTCCATCATTAGACTCTATTTGTGCTTTAGTATGATCTAATTTGATATAGCGATATGACAAAGTATCTAATCTCCCAACATTATCTGACCTTCATTTGGTTACTTTTATCTTTCCTTTTGATTTTATTTTATTCAAATTTCAATCACATAAACTTTTTCATATTCAAATTTTCATTATCAACTCTTGAAATGAGATAGAATAAGTTATATTAGTCCTCATGGATTTGACATTCTTACTCTTAATCACTTTATTACTTGAAAGACTAGTGCGCTTGCTAGTGTATTCGATCGCGTCAACTATGGAGTAATTTTCTTGTTAGGGGAAAACTAAGTCTAACGTGAATCTTTTAGTGAAATATCATTTCTTTAGAATATGCATGTTGTCTGACATGCTTTATTTATTGTCTAATTTGATCTTAAGTTTATTATTAACTTGACAAGTTTGATGAATTTTTGAATCTTTGATATTATCGAGATTGGTCCTTTAAATTCCAAGTTCAAGCATTGCATGCCATAACTAGAGTATCTCAGAAGGAGGGCTTTGGTTGTGAGCTATTAATTGTGCCTAATAAGGAAGATTGATGTTCTAGGAAATGCTTGCACCATCCGAATAATCGATGGGTTGATCTCAAAATTATTTGCATTGATTGCCGACAGGACCACACTGGATTCAACATTCTTATATTTGGAGGAAACATAGTCCCTCATAGTCATTTCAGGAACCACAGCTCGATTGTTGTCAGCATTTTCATCAACCATTTTTGTCTCCTTTCTTAGTCTTCGGGCTATCTTCTCGATTTCTGGATCAAATGTTAGACTCACTCCCAACTGTCTTGCTCGAGAGCGGGTCACGTGAGGCACGGTGACCAGAATGTGCGCCTCCTTGTGCTTGAGATAATTCTGCAAAATATCACAAGAGTTTATGTAGTTTTGCAGAAATTAATAAAAACTCTCAATTAATCTATAGTAATTATAAAAAGATAGAAATAAAATTCTCCGACAACGGCGTCAAAAACTTGATGCGTGTTAATTATGCATATAAAATTGCTAGCAAGTGCACTAGTCGTATCAAGTAATAGTTCAAAGGTGAGTTGAGTATCGATCCCACGAGAAATTTATTCTATTAATATCTAACACAATATTTTAATGAAAGGGTACATTGGGTTTGAAGAATTTATTGATTATGATAATAAAGATAAAATAATGGTAAAGATATAATAATTAAGTGTCAGAATGATGACTTGAGCACTGGACTTGGATGAATAAATAAGAGAAATCTGAGTTTTAATAAATCAATTTAGGTTTTTAATCTTTCT
>LTAE01015378.1:0-10434 GCA_001647135.1 Pontederia paniculata
TGAACACTTGAAGTTTTCGGCGTCAGCCTTGGAGCCTTTGGGGAGCTCGAATCCCTCTTATCCATCATCTCTTTTATCTTCGCCCAACTCTCTCTTTGGCCATCGCTTCCTGCAGGGTTCTTGAGCTCTCGCGCCTTCGCTCAACAGGTGATCTACCTTCCAGTCGACGGCTGAAACTTCCTGTAGAGCAACAATGGAGTAAGAACTGAAAGAATCAAAAGAAGTGAGAGAAGGAGAAGCCAGAAGAGAAACAGAGAGAGAAAAATAGGACACATGTACTTATATTTTCTTCGTCGGACTCGACGAGGCAACGCCTCGGCGCCTGTGAACTGGGTCGCGGCACGTTGGGCTTCAACAGTGAACGCTACAGGAATACTTTTCAAATAATTCAAAAGTTTATACGCAATTGAGGGAATTCTTTATTTGGCGGGCACCATCATATGACTTCTTAATCTAAGATCGACCAGCAAGTTTTGACATTGAGACTACGAGAGTTTGATTGTCCTCTTGTTAGAGAGTTTCTTATACAAGGTTCATAGCTTCCCAATAGTATAATTCCAGAAAAAAAAATATTGTGTCCTTCGGTCCATGCTAATTGTAGCCCATGAAGGATTCCCCACATACCTCCATGGGCCTTGTCCCCATGTGAATGTGACGCCAACAAGCCATGAGCATGTTGTAATATGTAGCCTCCTTACACCCTTCATGGATCATCATCGATTCCTAGTTGCATCATCAATTAACGTGAGTTTTACCCAGCCTCGTTATGATGGTCTTCATCTCACCCACTATCTCTATGTCCCTTGCCCGTAAGATTGTTGTTCAATTTCCATTGCCACTCTTGTGTTTGTCAGAGCCATGTGGATTATGCCTGCTACCCAATATTGTCAGAATCGAACCGGACGTCGACTCGGAGGAGCCTCCGAGTTAGATTTAACCGATTGAACTGATTAAATCGAATGGTCGAACCGAATACTATTAAAAAAATATTAAATTAAAATATGATTTATTATTTAGATAAAAGATTAATAAATAAATGATTAAATATGAACAAAAAATAAATTTATTTTCAAAAGTTATGATCAATTAACATTTTATTGGATACAAAAATTATTAATAAAAATATATCTTAAATAATGATTTATTAAAACATAAATATTAAGTAAAGAATTTTTTTATAATTAAAAAGAAAAAGAAATAAAAATTGATTTAAAAGACTTTTAACTATAGTTTTTTTCATGGCCCATTTATCTGTAAAGATCACTCTCTCTTTTCAACTCAATTTTTTTTTGCTTGAACCAGCCGGTTCATTGAAAATGGCCGGTTCAAGCCGTTCGACCTTTATTTTTCCGATTCTCGATCGGTTTTGACCGGTCCAACTCCTTACCCGATTTTTTCATCGAACCAGGATCGAATTAGGCCCCGATCGACAGTTGAACCGGCCGGTCCGATTCGGTTCTGACAATAATTTTGCTACCACCAAATTTGCATGTTTGAATTGAACAAACACGCCATGTCGAAAGTGGTTGCCTATGCCATCTCTCCTTCCTAGCATTCTAGTCTCAAGTTCTCCAATATCCATACCTGCAAATAGCACCCACAAAAATAACACGTACCCTAGACGAAAGTAATAAAATCCACATAGTTACTATCTTAATGTAGTACTCGATATGTGAAGTTCGTTTCTTCCTCCTGTCCACACTACGGGTATCATCCTAAATTTGTTAGGTGGCATATAGCTCTCGCTGTATTCGTAATAAGTTTACCATATGTCATAATCCATAGAAAAATCATGATCTTCTGATATCTAAGCAAACAGTAATAACAGTGAAATAAAGAAAAAAAATTAATTAGTTTTCAACTAAATTTATGACTCTCAAACATTTTATATTATGGAAACTACAAAAATAATGGAGAACTATGGTATACTATCGATGAATCAAAGGGTTCAAATTGGATTTTCATAAGTCTGATTTTCTTTAGTTAAAAAATTGCCCCATAACCATTTGAAAAGAAAAGAAGAAAAAAATCATCATATAATGGGTCAATTATTTCAAGCCCATGATAATATTTTTAAAAAATAGGTAATGAAATAAAATTAATAGAAATTTGATTACCATTATTATAATTATAAGACAAAAATTAATACCCAACAATATGGGTTTCATAATATAATAAAAGAATATTTAATCACATATTAATATTAGAAAGATATGATGTATGAAATAATAAGATAACTAAAAAAACTGTAAATGAAAAAAGGCCATTCGAGTGGACCCTAATTTAGATGGATCAATTTTAATTTATTAAAAATATCTTAAAATATAATCAGATTTCTTAATTTTTTATAGAATTCTCAATCCTATTCAAGAAATTGTATGCTTTGAGTTCATAGTCCGTATGAATTTAAAACACATCTTAAATAGTGAAGAGAGTGGTCACTTATAAGCCCATGACCACCTCCGTATTTTGATCATGTGGGTTAATTTTCATAAGTCTGATTTTCTTTAGTTAAAAAATTGTCCCATAACCATTTGAAAAGAAAAGAAGAAAAAAATCATCATATAATGGGTCAATTATTTCAAGCCCATGATAATATTTTTAAAAAATAGGTAATGAAATAGAATTAATAGAAATTTGATTACCATTATTATAATTATAAGACAAAAATTAATACCCAACAATATGAGTTTCATAATATAATAAAAGAATATTTAATCACATATTAATATTAGAAAAATATGATGTATGAAATAATAAGATAACTAAAAAAACTGTAAATGAAAAAAGNATGAAATAGAATTAATAGAAATTTGATTACCATTATTATAATTATAAGACAAAAATTAATACCCAACAATATGAGTTTCATAATATAATAAAAGAATATTTAATCACATATTAATATTAGAAAAATATGATGTATGAAATAATAAGATAACTAAAAAAACTGTAAATGAAAAAAGGCCATTCGCGTGGACCCTAATTTAGATGGATCAATTTTAATTTATTAAAAAATATCTTAAAATATAATCGGATTTCTTAATTTTTATAAAACCCTCAACTCTATTCAAGAAATTGTATGCTTTGAGTCCATACCCAACAATATGAGTTTCATAATATAATAAAAGAATATTTAATCACATATTAATATTAGAAAGATATGATGTATGAAATAATAAGATAACTAAAAAAACTGTAAATGAAAAAAAGGCCATTCGAGTGGACCCTAATTTAGATGGTTCAATTTTAATTTATTAAAAAATATCTTAAAATAATCGGATTTCTTATTTTTTATAAAACCCTCAACCATATTCAAGAAATTGTATGCTTTGAGTCCATAGCCCGCACGAATTTAAAACGCATCTTGAATGATGAAAATAGTGGTCACTTATAGGCCCATGATCACCTCCGTATTTTGGTCATGTAGGTTAAATCTTTGGCTTTGCCTTGGATTCATATTAATTTGTAATGCCCTAACCTTGTTCAGAAAATTGTTCGCTTTGAATTTATGGCCTGCACGAATTTAAAACACGTCTTGAATGGTGAAGAGGATGGTTACTTATAAGCTCATGATCACCTTCGTGTTTTTGTCATGTGAGATTAAATCTTTGGCCTTGGCTCTTTGCCATTTTAAATTTTTTTTCATTCAATTTGAGATGGTCGGATTTAGCTGCCCACTACCTGTAAATATATTCGGATCGAACTTTTACTTTGTGTTAGCGGGTCTAAAAGCTACCTGCAAACCCATTACCTGATCGGACGTTCTCTCGCCTTTATGTTCCCTTTTATTATTTCTCTTTCTTCTTTCTTTCGTGTGGATCGACGGGTCTTTTGCTCGTTCCTAAACCCTAGAAAACTTAGTGCTTCCACCCAGATTTCTTCGCCAATCGCACCTTTTCTCGAGCTAAACAACGCTGATCACTTGGATTCTTAGTTGCCGCTCACCGGATTCGTATAAGTTTTTGGTCCTCTTTTTTTTTTTTCTCGGGAATCGTTGGCGATATTTTGATCCTTCGGCAACTCGGGGAAAGATGGTAAAGTTTGCGAGCGACTCCTGCTTGCTTCTCTATCGTAATCGATTATTATGGTTTATATGTGGAAGGAGGGTCTTTTTTTCGTGTTTTTGTCTTATAAAGTTGAGATTTTTGGGGGTTTTCCCTAATTTTGCAGCTTCCTTTATCCCTTCTGAAGACCGCGCAAGGGCATCCCATGGTAAGTAGATTCGTTCCTCTAGTTGAGTTTTCTACTTCTTGATGTTTTTGTTGTTGGACCGGTAAAATTTTATAATTTGCCACTTTTGAATGAGATGATATGATCATTGGCAGCTGGTTGAGTTAAAGAATGGGGAGACGTACAATGGGCATTTGGTAAACTGTGATACCTGGATGAATATCCACCTCCGTGAGGTTATCTGTACCTCAAAGGTGATTTACTCTCCTTTGCTGGTGTTTTATGTCTGCCCTTTTCTCGGTATTTGTGTGTTTGATGGAGTTGGCCTAGCTCATTTGTTTCTTATAGGATATCATTCTGGTTGTAGGATGGAGACAGATTCTGGAGGATGCCCGAATGCTACATACGCGGGAATACCATTAAGTATCTTCGTGTTCCAGATGAGGTATGTTCCAGGAACTTGTGAAATGTTTTGTTTTCATTATGTGTCCCTTCAGTATGCTTATCTTATAAATGGATATCTGCAAAGAAGAAACAATAAAATGTATTCTTTTCTTTCTCTAAAACTACTGCAAGGTATACCTGTGATTTTTGTTATATTTTAGTGCGTTTTCTAGGTACTTTAGGTTTTCTTTACTTTTATTAAGTATATTAACCAATTTTGGTATCTTACGCTTTTTAAGATCCTGCATGAAGTTTACTTTTACTATTCCTCAGAAGCTATGCTAGTACTGTGTTACATGCTATTCCATAGCATCAATCTGTTGTAATATACTTCTGTATATCTTTAGATCCTGACCAAAAAGGTATTTCCTCAATCAACAAGATATTTTGTGAAGGTGGATGCTGGTGCCACTACAGCGTGGTTGTAACTTACGTGGTTTATGGCTTGACTAACCTAAGTGCCACTCTTTTGAATATTAAATAAGCATTCGAATTCTTTATATGACCCTACAAAATTAGCCATTTTTTATGGTGAGCCACATGATTAGACATGTCTATAAATGTTCATTTTTGTGATTATGCATGCTCGTTGGATAAATTTTTTTTTCGAGTAATCTTTCTTGTAGTAAGGTTGCCCTGAGTAGTTGTAAATTTGTGCTGCTAGATTTATGCCTTAAGTTCGGGCTTCACACTTTTTTGGTTGGGTGAGTTAATGCAAGAAAGAGCACTATCATCAGTGAGAAGAAAAGGCTTAAGGTCATTTAAGGAAGAGTAAAAGTAAATGGACTTATTAAATGTACAAGAGTAGGGATATAGAAGGTCCACTGCTAAAAGTCTTACTCAATAACTTTGTAAAGAAACGGAATAAAAATTAACTCAAACTACAATGACAATCCTACCTAGCTATGGAACATTAAATTTCATTTGCTTAGTATTATAACCTAACAAAATGCTGTTTTAAAAAATAACCTAGAAAATTAAAACTTTATACAATTATCTATGCATATCTTGGGTATTTGAGCAGCAATGTGGAATAATGCAATATCCCAAGATGACGATCTCATGCGGTGTCTTAACAAATATGAAACTATAATTGAAGTGGCCCAGCTAGCATTGTTTTCGTCAAAGGGCAGGATCCCTCTCATCACAGTGTTTGTTTGACAAAGGAGTCGAAACTCTTTTCTTGTTGATTCGCACCTTCACTTCAGGTCAAATTTGATCCACAAAAAAGGAGTCGAATTGCCCACCTAGGGGCACTGGAGGAAGTATTATATTCCCGTAGCTTTATGGATGGCTTAGAAAGTTAGGAAGACCGTTTTCTAATGATCGTTGACTTGACAGAACCTACAATAGAATAATTCTCTCGGGGTCGGGGTTAATTACTGTGGATATTAGGTGGGGAGTAGGAGTCGACGAAGAATCCAGGAACAGTTGACCTTGATTCCCCTTTGAAAGCAATTATTTTCATTTTAAACCAATGATTCAATTCAAGAGGAATGACAAAGCAGTCAGTGCAAAGCAAGTAGTTCGTCTATGTATATGTATATGTATATGTTTGGTTCCTAATTATATATTATATATATATATATATATATTATATATATATAATATATATATATTTATATATATATGTTTGGTTCCTAATTCAGATAATCATTTATGTAGAGTAACTTGATTAAGTTCCTGAATGAATCAGGGTGTACATACAAGCTTATCATTTATCTTATAAGTTACCAGAAATCGGATATTTTATTCTGCTATATTTAGATGTTTTTTTTAAAGAGTAACGGGTGGTAGCGCTGTGCAAGTATCCAGTTTTATTACTGAACTGCCATTTTACATGTTGAGATTAGAAAGAGTATATCATATTATAAACCTGCCCAATCTCGCAACAAATTATGCTGTAATTAAAAGTGCTCGAGTTTCTGTTTTGTTTTTATCTGAGAAAGAAGAAATGGAATGTAACTTGTGCTTTGTATACATGTTTATTCAAGTGTCTCCTCTCTTTTGCTGTTCCAGGTGATTGACAAGGTTCAAGAGGAAAGTACCAAGAGTCGTTCAGGTAAGTTTTATTCAAATCATTCAAAGAAATTATATCTTACTTTTTCTCAAAACAACAGTAGTAGTTTTTTTACCTCTGTATTTTGTTTTTCTCACAGTTGTGCATTCTCTTATAATTTAATTTACATGAATGACTAGATCATATTCGTCATCCTTTTGCCCCTCAAAAAGTAATAGTATCTTACAAGCCTCAGTGTCCCGGTTGAAATATAAGTTTCTTCTCTACTATATATCTGATGATGGTGATGATGTTTGTTGTTCATTCAATTACAGAGAAAGTTGTGATGTCAGCTAGACTTATGTGGATGTGTACTCAGTCATCTCCGCAGGGAGAGTTTTAATGCTAGTATGGATTTTATGTCGATGGGAATCACTTTGAGAGTGACTTGGCGTGACATTTTAGTTGCTACTTTGGTGATAGAAAGTTCATGGGTTTGAGGCATGGTACAGCATCTAGGAGAGAGTAGAGAGGGGGCTGCATAGTGCATACTCTTGTGCTACGTTCCTTGCCTCCAGTAGCTAACAAGCATTTCCTTTCCTTCAGCTGCTAATGGGCATGTCATGCATGTTTAGCCCTCTTTATGATATGATCAATTACCTGGAGTTAATTATATCTCTAGATTTAATTAGCATTAAAAGAATAAACCATCTCTAGCTGACACGAGAAAAAAGGTTTTTGGCATTTTAATTCTACCTAGAATTGTAACTTGGTTCTTCAAAGAAAGAATTGTTGTGAAGAAGTACAATGCTAGCCTCATAATATGGCATTGAAAGAACTCTGAAAAAAAGCAGGCATTAAAAGAACAAATGATCTGTAGAGGACACTTCAGAGAAATGGTTCCCTAAGTTGTATTTCTTTCTGGAACTGTAACTTGGTTCTTCAAAATGACTGTTGTGAAGAAAGTAACATTAGGTACAATGATAGGCTCATGTTATGGTTAAGGCCCCTCCAAACGATTTGGGTGATTTAGCTTTGCAGTGCTGGTTAGGCTAATACCATAAATACAAATTGTGCAAAATGTCTATCAGCTGCTGATATATTGGGAATATTCTTAACTTAAAAATTCCATGGACTTTCTTAAATATTCAGATAGGAGGCCACCAGGTGTTGGCCGTGGAAGGGGAAGAGGCAAGGATGAAGGTGGCCGGCCAGCTAAAGGCATTGGTCGTGGCCAGGATGATGGTGGCAGCAAAGGTGGTGGTCGCGGAAGGGGAGGACCTGGTGGTAGAGGTGTCGGTGGCAGAGGTAAACATTCAGTTCATTTTGTGATTAACATGTTGAGAAACATCGGCTATCTAGAATAAGTGATATTATTGTACAAATGACAGGTGGAGGGCGTGGCCGTGGTTGATACTGGTGGGAGCAACGAGTGAGGGCCATTCTGAAGGCAAATGCCACTTTTAAAGGCGTTTCTTCCCATGCATATTTACTTGGATGGAAGTGCAATAGATTGGTTTGCCTTGGTGCACATTCTGCTGCCACTATGGTTTGATTCCGTCGTGTATGGTTGGAAGGTTTAGATGTTTGGAGTTATCATGTTGTCCCTGTTTATTTATCTTTGCTGCTTCAAAACTTTGAAAGTGTGGTGGATGATTTGGCTCGCCTAGCAAAGCAATACAAATACGTCGTTTTAATATAAAGTTTCTTGTAAGACATGGAGTGACTTACTACTTGCCTCCCCCCTAGATCTGTGCCTCCAGTTCTAATGTTTCATTCACCATATTATTGCCTTATCGAAGTCAGCATACATTCAACTGTTCAACTTAACAAGTGATTCCACTGTTGTATGTTATGAATAAAGTTGGATAAAAGCATATAGACTCATCCTTTCCCTTCTAAAAAAAAAAGAATATTTGTTTTCACAATATGAGATAACGAGTGTTCATCTATTCTTACAATGGTGCTTTTCTGTATACCCGTGCCGGCCCTTGATATTCAAGGTTACTAATATTTGATTAATCTGAAATTGAAGTAAAAAATAGAATAATATTTTTTTAATTAAATTAATGACTTCAAGAATGCTGGGATACAATGATGTTAAATGGTGTTTTTTTGGTAACACTTATTGGTGATGGTTAACTTGTTTTATGCTTTTTAATAAACTAAGGTAAAACTTTTAGCATCTTGGTTCATACAACTTTCAGTACTTATCTAGGGTTAAATGTACATTTATGTTTACCCGTGAAGGACATGAATATATGGAGGACATGTAACACTCCATTTTCAAACGAAAAAAAAAGGAAGAGGGCGCTCAACTCACACACGGTTTGAGTTGTAGAAAAGATGGACTACGAATTCTATTGAATTTGGACTCCAAATTTAATTTTGTTTTATACCAAATTGAAACCCTTGTCTCTCTATGTAAACTCTTAAATCACAAAATTCTTTAAAGATTATTATTTTCTTCTTACCATCATCGCAAGGTCTCTTCCTCTTTTCTTCTCTTTTCTTCTCTTTTTCTCTCTCACCTCTCTCTCAATGAAGATGTGGAACAATATGAGATACCACATCAGTAATAACTCGACGTACAAGGTATGTTCTTAGACGAATCCCTCGTAGGTATGAAATTTTCTTTTATACACGAATTATGCTAGGTTTTACTCTAGATATGATAGTTTATTATTGTGTATATGACTTTTGAATCTCTATTTAGCCCTCTAAATTATAGTATTTTCGGATATAATTATGTGATACTTTTTGTCAAGAAATTTGAATTTAATTCACTGAAAATAAGAGAACTCGTAGACCTAAATGATTGGATACAAACCATGTCCCTCTCGGACATGACCCATGTCTGTAGGAAGAGAACTCTAGAACAATACCAATCGTGAAACACAACCTGGGTGACATCGGCCATGACCCCACATCATCTCAAGGCAGAGGTTGTGTTACGAGTTTAATGTAATTAAATAATTTGATGACAATCGATGCACAATTTGCGATGTATTTTCGATGCAACCTATGGACACGCCCTATGTTCCCCTAAAGCAATGTTATAATGTATCACTGCATGGATGGAACATAGACCGTATACATCCCAACATGACCTGTGTTGATGAACATAATATGATAGATTCTTTGTAGACTCGAACATGACCCATGTTCATATCAGACACGACCCGTGTCGACGCGATTGCATGACTTATTTTTTCTATTTTTTTTGTAAACCCTAGATGATGAATGGTACTTGATTCCATGTTAGGATAAGGACTAATATGTGAAAACGATAAGGATTCAACCATGTTCATTAAATAAAAGTTGAGGTCATCATGTATTGTATTATTGGGAGCCATATGTAGGATCTAGATGACACCAAAGGGAGGGGGTGAATTGGTGTATTAAAATTTTTTCTACTTTTACCCAATTAGATCAGTTATATCAGCAGAAGCATACAAATGCAAATATAAGTAAGTAGAAGAAGAGGATAAAAAAATAAACAAACAAGCAAATACAAAGGTTTGTTGACGAGGTTTGGCCGAACTCCTGGCGTACGTCCCCGCTCCGATCTTCTCGAACTCGAGACCTCCGGAGATCACTGAACTCCTTCAAGGGCGAAGGCTCCCTTACAAATTCTCCTTTCTTTTCTAGAAGACAAGAAGACAACCTCTTACAAGTTCGCTCACAAACTCTCACTCTCTTCTATCCTGGATTCTTCACTCGAATCACAGAAGGGAAACTAAGGCTTTCTTTCGCTCAAGCTCTCACAAGCTAATTTGCCGAAGTTACTTCCCAAGACTCTTGGGATTACAATATAT
>LTAE01015379.1:0-10433 GCA_001647135.1 Pontederia paniculata
ATATATATATATATATATATATATATATATAGAGAGAGAGAGAGAGAGAGAGAGAGACGTATATGGTCCTGCTTGGTACATCTTGTTCTTATTTTTTTTATCCAAACAGTCTAGAAATAATCATTTTTTTTATCAACTTTTAAAATCACATTGATTTTCATAAAATTACTCTTTTTTATTATTAAAGCAAGAACAAATTGTTCTTGTCATTGACAAGAATAATTTGTTTATTCTTTTTTCTTAGATATAATGATTGTGTACTTGGGCACATCATGTATCCGGTCTAATAAGCTATTAGATCTGAAATATACGGTTGAAAAAAATAAATAAAAAATGATAATCTTAAATGAGATCTACAGTAGATTTCAAATCTAATGACTTATTAGATAGAATACATGGTGTCCCCGGGTACACCATCATTAAATCTTTTCTCTTTAAACTTATTTTATTAAACTTTTATTTTGATAAATATATAATTATTTATAATTAATAAATTTTTTATATTAATAAATCTTTTAATAAAGTATAACATTAATAATAAAAATATAATATTATAAATATTTGGATATTAACATCTTTCTATATTAATTAATTATTAGATTATCCAATTATTTGGTAATAATATATATGTTATTGAAAATAGAATAGTGTGAAATGTTAATAACTAGTCATTATGATATTAGTTATTTAATATAATAATTGTTTAGTAGTTAATATTTTATTAATAATAAAATATAGATTAATATTAATGTAAACATATTAATTTGTATTAATATTGTTTATCATTATTTAACTCAATAATTAGAATTATGTTACTTAATTATAATTAATAATGTCAATAAATAACTAATTATATTTAAAAATTTTAATAATATAAAATATAATTATTTAGTAATTAATTTATAATATTATAATATTTTAGTAGTTAAAATTAGCACTAATAGTTGTTTATAATTACTTAACTTGATAATTAAAAATATATCAATTAATTAAAATTAATAATGTCAATAAATAATTAATTATATTTAATAGTATATATAATAAAATTTTATATTCAATAATGTCATTGAAATAGTAACTAATAAGTTAAACACGCCCCAAAAATATCTTATTAAAAACATTTCACATATATTATTCTTATAATAATAAAAAAATAAATATTTCTACTAATTTTTATTTTTCTTATACTCGTACCAAACAGGCCATACAGATTCTTCAGAATAGAAAAATGGACAAAGTAAATTATTTTCGATATTTAGAAAATGGACAAAGCAATTAGCAATAAAAAAAACAAGTACTTTTCAAGAACGCTACTTACGCGTCTGCAACGATATCAATGTTTTCCGCTACAAGTTCTCGTGTGACGGGCGTTTTGTTCCCTAGGCGATGTATAAAACCTCCCCTCAAACCCTGCCATAATTTTATCCACTTCATATCTCCCTCTCTTCTCCAGCAATGGCGGCTTCTCTGGCTTCATTCCCGAGCGTCCGTCCGGCGATCACCGCCGGGACGACAAGCTCTGGTCGGTTGCTTACAAGCCCATCTTCATTTTTCTTCCGCACCCGGGAGCTCGTGTACTCCTCCTTCTCCGCTGGGGACCGAGGTCTAGCCGCCATGTCCGCCTCGCCGGCCCCCCCTCGGCGGAGATTGAGCGCCCGCTTTGCCACCTCTGTCCGCGCGGAAGTCCAGGTTTCGATCATAGAGAATAAAAGCAATTGCTTTTTATTTTATTTTAATTTAATGACAAGTTTGGATGGTCGCCTCGATTTTATGTTTTTTTAGAAAGTTAATGCATGATTCCATAATGCATGTGTCTTCTTTTAAAAAACTTTCTTAGCTGAAAATTCTCGTTGCTGGAAGTCAGAGTCAGAACATTATATTAGATGACCCTTTGAATTCATAGAATATCTATTTTGTAAGGAAAAAAAAACTACGGTTATTGATTTGATAAGGGAGGGAAACTTGTTGTTGAGTTTTTCCCGAGAATTTTGGTGTTTCCGTTCTTTTTTGTATTAGAGAGATAAAATAGAGTAATTCCATGATAATGATTAGAAAATCTTCATTACTCGAGGAAGTGTAATTTGTTTGCATTACTGGGAAAAAGTAATCTTTATAATGGAGAATCTGGTTTCCATTTATGAGTGCAAACGAGAGTGCACCAGTCTTAATACATTCAAAACTAAGCAAAGGCACATTGTTACCAGTTGAGTTATTTGTGTCTTATACCCGTGTAAGATCAGCCAAACTATAGAAATTTCTTCTTTAGGGTAAATGATTGAAAAATTCTTTGGGTAATTTAGTTTCTAAATGTTTGGTATATGAAGCTTACCTGGACTTATTTCTTTCTAATGATAGTTGATGGTGTCTGATCCTGGTTTCAGGAAGCCGATTTGCAGGCTAAGGTGACCAACAAAGTGTATTTTGACATAAGCATTGGGAACCCAGTTGGAAATTCTGTGGGAAGGATTGTAATAGGGTTGTTTGGGGATGATGTACCACAAACAGCTGAAAATTTTCGTGCTCTTTGCACAGGTTTGGAATCTGATTCACTTCTACAGCAGGAGTTTTTTAGCTTATTTATTAGCTTGATGAAATTATGAACAATGTTATGTCTTTAATCCAGGGGAGAAGGGGTTTGGATACAAGGGATCCTCTTTTCACCGTGTCATCAAGGATTTCATGATCCAAGGAGGGGATTTTGATAAGGGGAATGTATGGACTCTCCCTTCATTTTTCAGTGTCTTTTATATCCTCGATGAGGCATTGTGGTTTCACTATTACTTAATCTGCTGATGAAAGTTAAAGTGTTAGCATATTACTTGTTTTTTAAAGGGACAACCATGCAGGAATAATTTGGGAATCCTTTTAGTAAGGTCGAGCATTTGACCAAATTCATCTAACTGGATTCCTAACTTTATTTAGTGTGCAGTTTAGTTTTGGTGTCTATGTCATGGAAGTTTTGCAAGTTAAGAATCCATGTACGGGTTGCACTAAGAAAATCTCCATGTGGGTAGATTTGATAATCCAGAGCTAGCTTTGGATTCATTGTTGGTGCTTTTGATGTGTTTTCTAACCTGCTGAGCAAATGGTTAATATGTGGTGGTAATGTTTATCGATGTTTATGATTTTTTTCTATTTGAGAGTGTGTGCTTATGATTTCCACCTCCAACCTCCAAAACAACCTGACTACAACGGATTTTTAAGAATTTAAGTACATCTGTTCTTTTCGTCAAGTTGTTTGCCTCTTATGATTTTATTTTCTAGGCTCATAGAAATAGATCATTAAGAATAATGCATGACTTGTTTCTAGTTAGTAGTGTTTAAACTCCCTCTGATGAATTACTAGCTCTTTTTGCTTCCTCCTTTTTCTTATTTTTCTGTTTGCAAGAGGCAGTTGGATAAATGGGTTTCTTCACAAGACCATCGTATAGATAAATATGCAGTTCTCATACGAGATGATTAGGTTCAGAAATGCCTTGTTCAAATGCCCAATGGACAATGTAGTTAATTTTTACGACATGTATAGGTAGAAACTTATCATTCTTGTTTTATGTTCCTAACATCAATTTCTTACTTGAACTTCAGGGAACTGGTGGTAAGAGCATATATGGGCGAACATTTAAAGATGAGAACTTCAAATGTAAGTGGACGTTGGTCATCTTTATGTTCTTTGGCAATTATAATCTTGTGGTATATGGTTCTTATCACTGTGGAAACTTCTGCAGTGTCTCATGTAGGTCCTGGAGTAGTAAGCATGGCGAATGCAGGGCCCAACACTAATGGAAGTCAGTTCTTCATTTGCACTGTCAAGGTAATACCTATGTACGTCTTCACTAATCGCTTCCTATATTTGGTTCTAGGAGCATGCACATATTGAGATGAATCTTTTTGTTTACACATGGTCAGCATTATGTTACCTTCAACAGGTCACTTCAAGATCGCTGAACATGGTCTGTTATGTATGGTTACTGTGTTTCGGCGATGCATGTAGTTAAAGTTTCTCCTATTTAATACCCTTAATCTGGATAGCAAGGTTTATCTAATTCCTCTGTGAAATAATAAAATATGTCAAACATTATTTTCAAGCATGGTGGACTGGCATGAATGCTAAGAGAACTGACAGATGTCTGTTCATCCTTTATAAGGTGTGTGGCCTGACTTACCATAAGGAGAATGTACATCTTTCATTTCCTAAATGATAGGAGGCAACGAGTATACTTCTCATGTTGATGTGAAGAGTATTAATGCACCATTGGTGTGCACTTGACACACATCCCAATGTGCACAAAATGCACATCTGTGCCGTGTGGTCATTATGTTCCCTTCACATTGCTGCCCACAGGGTGGGCAGCATACACTTTTTTAAAGCAACCAAAATGCTAAGATCCATATTATCGGACGTCAACAAGAATATGGGTTTCCATCTATTGATCCAATGGTTTACTGTTTAGAATATGAAACTTCATATTCATTCATTAAATTCAGGAAATAATAGAAATAACATATAACATTGTGCTGAAAATGGATCACACAGTTTGTGAATAGTTCAGCTTTGTCTGGACCATGCTGAACTGTTTATTGTGCCTTTGAATAAGAAAGTCTCAAGTACCAACCCAATTAGAAATTCTTGGAAGGTTCGCTTCATGATGCATTGACTAGATGGCTCATGATAAACTAATAGGTATTGTTGAAAGCACCAGCAGGGTCATAATGTCTTTTACAGGTAGCAGGGTTCACCAGGAAAACTTAAGAGTTCTTTTTAGGGGTAAGAAAACTTGAAGAGTTCAATGTAACATGTGCCATATCATGAGGAAAAACTCGTATGAGTGGTGGTGCAGCAAACTTTAATGCTTATCCAGATTGTCATTATATATTATAGTTTCTTATGTAAACTGGCTGAAAGAGCTCTCTGTGTCGAGTGTAGAAGGTTTATCTTAGGTCTAAGTAGTGAACGCCTTGAGTTATATTTCAAAATATTGAAGATAATGCATCATGCCAAAACATATGTAATTTGATACTTCACAATAATGTATTTCGAATATTGTTCTTTTATGTCTGCTTATCCATATACATCATGGAATCTTATACAACTTAATAATAGAGAGAAGTTTTCCTCAAATGGTGTTATGATAAAGCGAACCTCTATACACTCTTTTTGATGCAGACACCGTGGCTGGATCAGAGGCATGTCGTCTTCGGCCAGGTCCTTGAGGGGATGGATGTGGTGAAGCTGATTGAATCGCAAGAGACAGATCGAGGTGACCGGCCCCAAAAGAAGGTGGTTGTCAGTGACTGCGGCGAGCTTCCCATTGTATGAAAGCAAAAGAGTTTTTCTTCGGACATGGGATATCTTTTTTTTCAGTTAATCCTTCCCGTTCATAACATCTTTTACTTCGTCGGAGTTGGACGGATCACTTTTGTTTAGATCATGATGTATGGCTATAATACCTATTAGGACTTCCCTCACATTTTGGCTGTCTGAGCATGTTAAGCTTAAATTTGATAAGAGATCTGAATGAAAGATTATAACTTAATGCTGTATACTTTCAGGCAGATTAGTCATGTATTAATTACTCTAAACATCCAGTATTCTCGGACAATAAAATAATATCAGTCACCATGGTACATGGAATGTTTCTTTTACAAACTAATATAATGTGATCCAAGTTAGGTAAGGCCATGCCTTACCTGATGTCGCTGTTGCTTAGCGGTCTGCACTCAAGTTTCAAGATTGCTAACTACAAGGATTTTGGATCAAATCAGAAGTTGGGAAAAAAAATCAGAACTTGAACCAGAAACTTGGTATATATCTAACAATCTGACTCTCACGTTTAGGCTTTCTTACCAGCTTGTCTAGTCGCAATTAAGGTGGCATCCTTTTTCTTTGGGCAGGAGCTATCAGTATGTATTTACTGGGTTGCATGTCACCTGACAGTTGAGCCCAGACCTTAATTCTTCTTGACCCCTCATTAAGTTCAAATTTTAATATTTGAACTTAGATTGATTTACACTTAAATTCTCTCATTAAGTTTCATCCGAAATTATGTTAAGTTACTTTTAAATAGTTATGGAATGTCAATTTTACCCTTAACTTTTTAATACAACAAAAATATTTTAAAAAGTAAAAGAATAATTGATACAGGTGAAAATATTTTTAATAATTATAATTATTATGATCATGTTTTTATTTTTTTATTTCTTTTAGTATTTTTTCGTATATTAAAAAGTGAGGGTATAATTGATCTTTATAATTTTTTTAAAAAATAAGTTAATAGAATTTCAAATAAAAACTAATGGACTTAACTGTCAAACTATCATAAGTTTAGCGATTAAAATTTATAAATATAATTTATACTATATATGGAGACAAGTTATAGTAATGAATGTTAAATGAAATAACCTTAATATCTTTTGTCACTCATTATAAAGTATATCAATAGGTAATACGGAATTAAGGGGATACAGCCCTCAGAAACATTTTTAAAATGCATCTAGTCTAATGTCCTAAATGAATATAAAATTGTAATTGATAATTATAGACTTTAGAAAAGAATGAAAGTTGAATAAAAAACCAATATAAATAAATTATAGGGTAAAGGAGTCTGTCTCACTTGCGTAGTACGTGTAGCATAATAGATCGACTTATCGATAAAAAAAAGTAGTTCACGTGTTGAACAATAAATATTTTTCATTAAATAATAGACTAATTGACCCATCATAGAAATGAAGTACACACTTAGTAAATGCAGAAGGGAAGGTTATATATAATTTAAAGATCCGATAACGTGAATAAATCCGTGATACATCTTAAACCAAAAGGAATGTAATGTCTTCTTCACTACTTAACATTGATGATAGGAAACATGAAATTAATAGCCAATAAATTTCATATTATGATAAGATGGGTAGTAATGTCATGTCATGAATTATGCATGAATGATGACAAGATGTGCTTCTTAACTCAATTAACAAAAAAATAATATCTATGATGCTGTGGACTCTTTAAATTGGATCAAAATATAAGAACATAAAATTAGTTAATATAAAGATGATTATGAACTTATAAATATTATTCTTTTTACTATTCAAAACATATTTTAAATTTGTTAGATCATGAACTCAAGATGAATAATTTTTTTAATGGGTTAAAGTCTTAAAAAAAAGAATTAAGCACTTGCGTTTGATTTGTCTTTGACAAATGATTTATCCATACAAAGAAGCTACCGGTTACACCCTTAAGAAAATGTTACGGGTGAAGAGTTATTGCCTTGGCAGATTATGAAACTACGTTCGTCTTTGTATTTTATTCAGGCTTTCAAAAGTATCGTGGAGAATTTTAAAAATTCAAGAAAAGCAAATACAGTTGTGTAAGTACTATAACTATTGTTTTTCCTATATTTCATAACATTCATATGTTAGCATGTAAGGACACGCATTGTGTGAGTTTAGTATAGGCAAATCCATGCATACACATAGAAATGATTTTAACTTGTGAAAATATGTTTTAAACTATGTTTGTAAGGCCCACAAACGACACTCCAAACACTTGTTCGGATGATTCTTAAGTACGTTGCTCATGCTTAATTTTAACTTTACTTTGACTCTTGACTCTCTTATGGACTACAACTTGGACATACATGTAAAAATTAAAACTAAATACAAATAAACCTTTAAATATGAAAGTATTTAATTAAAATAAAAAGACTAAGTCATACATTATTCTTTTGGGGCTTCTTTTATCGTAGAACACATTAATTCTGTATCTTTTTTACTTTCATCTTTATAGCTTTCTTTTTTTTTTGTTTTTCTTTTTTAGAAGTTATGTTTTAACTTCTTTTATATATCTTTGGTCTTTTTATGTGAAAAATTCTTCATCTCTTAGGAAACATCACAATACTTACATGTATTTTCGTCAATGATTGTATAAACCACTGATAATTACCTATTTATTTCGCCAACTGAAGCCATCACAACATGTGATCAGTTCATAGAGAAATTTATTTCTAAGTTTTTTCCACCTCAGAAAGCTGCAAAGACGAGGAATGAACTCAGGGTCTTTAAACATGATGATGATGAGACTTTATACGAGGTTTGAGAAAGATATAAGGAGGTGTTGACAAAAGTCTCTGATAATAGAACTCCTTTGTGGCAAATCCTGAAGGACTTCTAAAACGGTCTCTTTCAGGAAGACAAGAACAAGCTGGACTCATCTGCTGGAGGTTCAGTTTTAGGTAAGCAAAGTCCGTAGGAGATTTATGAAATTATAGAAGATGTAGCCCTGAACTCCTGGCAAACCAAGAGATCAAGATTCAAGAGGTGTCAGGAACAAATCTATGAATAAGGTTGAAAAGTCTGTAAGTAATGAAGTTATGGCTCAACTGTAGTCACTTAACAAGAAGTTTGAGTTACTGATGACTCGAGGAGTTCAACAATGTGAGCTTTGTGGAGAGGGCCATTCTTATAGTAATTGCCCACATAGAAATAATTTTGATGATTTGAATAAACTGGAGAATGCAAATTTTGTGGCTGGTTCTTTCCCCAAGAACACCAATCCTTTCAGTAACAACTACAACCCTGGATGGAGGAACCACCCTAATCTATCATGGGGGCAAGGAATTAATTTCAACTCTCAAGCACATAATCTTTTACAACCTCCTATTGAGCCAAAGAAACAAACTTTCTCTTAGTTATGTCTGTGTCTTAGATATGTCTTTTGAAGTTTTATTTTTTAGCTTATTTGAATGTTGATCTATGAGTTTTTTTTGTATTATGGAGTCTTTAGTATTTTATTCTGGTCCATGACTTTAGTTTCTGGAGTCATAAATTTATCTGAATGCTGGTCTATGAGTTTTATGTTCTGGAGTCTTTAGCATTTCATTCTGGTTCATGAGTTGAAGAGTCTAGTTCTAATGTCCTTCTTCATTCTGGTATTAGAGTTTTAAAGTCTTATTTTCTGAATTTTTCTTTTTGTGTTCTTTTGAATTCTGGTCCACGAGTCTTAAAAATATTAACTACTGGTATCTTTAGAGTTTTTATTGATTTTTTATTAGTTTTAGATTTTAATTTTTTTTGGAATCTTAGAGCTTTTATTGATTTTTGATTAGTTTTAGATTTTAAAAAAATTCTTTGAAATTTTAAGGCTTTATTGATTTTTGATTAGTTTTAGATTTAAAAAAAAAATCTTTGAAATCTTAAGGCTTTATTTATTTTTTATTAGTTTTAGAATCTTTCAAAAAAAAAAGATTTTTTTAGAGACAGGCTCATATAAGGATGAAGATGAGAGCCTACCAGATGACTATTATGCTGATTGAGATTCGAGTATACCAGGACAATATAGATGAGATGATCAAGTGCATGCACGATTACTATAGTCAGGAGCATTATGGAGATTTCTTCCCTCCACCACCACCGCTGCCACTACCTATGGAGTCATCAAGTTGTATTTTTTTCTATACTTTTAGTTGCATTATGTAGTTTGCATTGTTGTCTCATCTTCCCTCGGTGAAGGCTTGAACACTGAGGACAATGTCTAGTCTAAGCTTGGGGGAGTTGTATTTCATGCATTTGGTTTTAATCCACGTTGTTTAGTATATATAGATATGGATAATTAGTTTAGTATGAAAATTTTTAAAAAAATGAAAAATTAAAAAAGATTTGTTTTACCCTTGCTAATTTTTTGTTTTACTCAAGCTTATATTTTAGAGCTCACTTGTATGATCTATGAAATTCGAGTATCTTATTTTGAATGCAAACCACATGTATGCACTAGAATCAAGAATTTTTTGCAAAATAGAGTGTTAACTTTGTAGACCACAAATTTCTTCCAGCTTTTAGTGTACTCATGTATAATTACAACATTTTTATTGAAGACTCAAGAATTTATGGAGCTTATAAAAAAAAGCTGAAAAGAAAATATAGTATTCAAAAGAAAAGTTGAAAAAAAATATATATACAAAGGAGTTGAAGTAGCTCTTAAGTGTTATTCAGAACCTGAGTGTGTTTGGACAAGTAAATCCGCAGGGGTTAATACCCGGTGACCTAAGATCATTTGGTCTGGGATCCAACGATCGAAAACCCGCTACATGGACCACCCTGTGCAAAATGGAGAAACATTTAAGTGTGAAGCCAATTTTCTAATTATTTAAAGTTGAATTAAAAAAAAAAGAGTAAATATTGAGATATTGATAATATAAGCTCCAGGATACTTGTTCCTTCAACATTAATGATGTAACTTATCATACTTTGTCTTTAAAGCTATGAGTGATGGAGCAGGAGGATAGGTGATGGTGCACTACTAGTGATGAGCAGGAGAAATAAGATATAAGAAAAGTATTGGTCTACATGGTTAATGTTATGATGAAGTGTCTTGAGCATACGCTCTAGAGTTTTGCTTGAGGACAAGCAAGAGTTCAAGCTTGAGGGAGTGATAATTA
>LTAE01015380.1:0-10433 GCA_001647135.1 Pontederia paniculata
ACCCCCCCCCCCCCTCTTGGTGCCATTCCGATGCTACAAGTATAAATGAAATCCCCAAAATATCATGTCGTTAAAGAAATTTGTTCTTAAATATTTAGGAGAAGAATCTAGAAAAGGAACTAAGCAAAGAAATCAATAAGTTATTTTTTTCTATTTAACAAAAGACTATAGCTTGAGAATGTAACTGAAAATTATGACTAGCTCCCTCTAAAAAAATATCACAACTTGGCTTAGGACTGTAACAAAAAATAATTATTGGCTCGCCCTAAAAAAACACAATAGCTTCATAAATATAATATTTGGTGTATTTATCATCCTCATGCCAAGACATGCATTGAACGAGCAAGTGCTAAGTAATTTTCAGAATTGGTACCCCAACTTTACCTAGGATCCCAAGTTGATCCATCAACTTTTTTTTGTAACTAATTATTTTCTCAACTATATAATTTTTTTACAATTAGTCTCTTTTATATAATATAATTATTTTTTAGTGATGTGGCAATCACATCATCTATTTTCATCAATTATTTATTGATGTGATAGTCACATCAATGACACACAAATGAACTCTTAAAAAATAAAGAATAAAAATAGAAATATCATCAAAAAATAACATATAAACACACAAAATTACTTGATAAAAGATAGATCTTATATGTTCATGATCTTATAAGAGAATTTTTACTATTTTTCGTGTTAAAATCTTCAAAGTCCATAACCATTATTAAAATCATATACATGTGACAAAATTAGGATAATTACAATATGATAGAGAAACTATATAATTAACCTCCTAAATAATTGGGTGATTAGTCTTCACATGTTATCTCTAACATGAATAACTATAACTTTAGAAATTGAAGCAACATTAGAGTAATTTTCAATTTTTGTGAACGTATAAGATCGTGAATATATAAGATCGAGAAAAAAATAGTAAAAGTTCTTTTATAAGATCGTGAATGTATAAGATATATCTCTTATCAAGTAATTTTGTATGTTTATATGTTATTTTCTAATGATATTTCTATTTTTATTCGTTGTTTTTCAAGAGTTCATTTGGGTGTCATTGATGTGGCTATCATATCAATAAATCATTGATGAAAATAAATGATGTGGTTGCCACAACATCAAAACATGATTATAATAAATAAAAGGGACTAACTGTGAAATGATTATATAGTTGAGGGACTAATTAGTTACAAAATAAAGTTGAGGGATCAACTTGGGATACTAGGTAAAGTTGGTGTATCAATTCTGAAAATTACTCGGCAGTGCTCAAACTAATGCTCTTAAAATAGATAAGAAGATACCTTACTATAAAACTCATAAGTAATATCATGTTGTGATGCCCTAGGGAGTAGCAATTATAACTTCTTATGATATACAACAAAGTTCATGTATAATGCATGTTAGGTTGCAAGTAACACTCAAGTATAAACTAAAGTTATTTAAGAATTATAGATCATTAAGGACTTCTATAGATTTGTCAAGAGAGTTTCTTAAATAAAATAGAAATACAAAAAAGAGTATCAGCAATACATTGTAGCCTTTTCTTTCCATTCAACTCCTAACCTTTTCTACAGATTTTGTTATTCGTTTAAAATTAGGACTATCCTTATCGTATATTTTCTCTTTTATTCATTTGCTCATTTTTAAACCCTGATAAATGAATTTCAAAAGAAAAGTGATGAAGTCAAATATCTACAATTTGTAACCTCCCAAATATTCAAATATCATTTGTGCAGCCAAGTTTGATTGGCACAACTGATTAGCAAGGTTATGTCTCAATGACGACAGGAGTTAGTAACTTCAATTTCTATTCTCAAAGTCATCAATTTTGTTAAAGAAGTATCGTTCTGCTCTTTACCTTGATTCAATACTAGTTAGATGCTAGTAGTCCTCGACTATAGGGCGATTAGATACACATAAAAACGTTTGTGCCCATATTATGCAAATATATTTTTAAACATTTTATATTTGAATGATGAAATATGGTACAAGATCTTGGCATTTAGACATAAAAATGTCAACAAGAAAAAAAAATCAAGGAAAATTGCATAGTTAATTAAATTGCATCAATAGGCACAACATTAAAAATCATAAAGAAAAAAGACGAGTTAAAGAAAAAAGGGAGAATGTCGATGGGCACATACAATTGATAGATTTGTTGGCCACTTGTGCAAAATAATAAGAAGAGCACATACAAAAGTCAGATGCTTATTGTCGATTAGAGGAGTCCCAAGGGCGAGTGATATTGCTAGCAGTTGAAAGACCCATGGTGATTGTGGGAGATCGTTGGTATTAGGAGGTGGTCATGAATCTCCATCGAAAAATCTGTTGGTGGATGACTCATCAACATGAGGGTTGTGATGTGAAGTTTGTGGCCCAAAACCTAAAGTTTAAGTTAGGATTTTCCTTTTTTTTTTCTTTATATAGACAACTTCATATATGTATGGATATGCATATTACATGTCCAAATGATATTCAATATATGTAAATGAACTAATTAGTCGTGAAGTTGAGGTGTTCATATCTTAATTAATATGGTATCCATGATTCATGAAGTAAATGCAAACTAAAATTATGGTGGACCCGTAGGTTTTAACTTTTTATTTATTTAACATAATTAAAATAAATTTTCTACTTTGCACTTTTTATTAGCTTTAGTTATTAATTAAATTTGTTTTTATTAGTTTTAATTATTGATTACATATATGATAATGCAGTTGTTAAAATTTTATTATTATATATATATAATTTATTATGATAATTTTATTTGAAAATTATGATTGGGATACCCTTTGAGCATTTTGATCATTTCATCCACATTCAATTTCCAGTCGCATGTTAACCCATAGATGAAACTATGCAATAAAGTTTAAGTTTTCAAATTAGAGCTCTTCGAGTAATTGTAAAGAGTAGAGAGATTAAGAAACTGCACTCACTTGGGTCAGTAGTGGTGATCATGGCCGCCCCTTTGAAGTAGCAGGACCCTGCCATCTTCCATTCCATATGGTAGTAGTTGTCAAATGCATAGAATGCGTGATTTGTAGCATCATTTGAGTCATAGCAGTTCTGCAAACTGGGCAATTGGTGAAAGATACATTAGAGAAACTTAGACAAGCTAGTGAAATAGATCAACATCGTGCTGAAGTTAGAGTGAGCAACTTGTTCATTCGTTCTTATTACATGATTGAATCTCTGTTTTCTGTTTTTCCAAGTTTATTACAGAGAGTACTAGGAGAAAAACTGGAAACAATGCACTCATTCATATCCCAATTGGATATATTTATTTTTAAATACGAGACTGACTGGTATTATAGGGGTTTATCTATGAATTTCTAAGTTTTGCAGCTAAGGAAATGACTAATGAGTAATTAATTCGTAAAATTTATGGACTCCTTCATGCACCAAGTTTTCATTCTTTCACTATTAAGTGTTCTATTAACATGAAAGATATGCCATTTCGAAGCTTTTTCTTTTCTGTTCACTGCCGTACAGGCTGAGTTGTAGTTGGCCTCTGATATGCAGGTAGTATGCCCATGATGATTAAATGTGGTTTACCATATTCATAAATGTGGTCAATGTCTTATATCAGTGACACTGAACATCTAAGATGAATGTGTGTATCAATTTCTTTCTCTAATTGCATGTAGTAATGAAGATTTCAGCTAAGCAGTTCTCGTTATTTTTTTTTATATGGTTGGTTTTCTATGCTATTACATGAGCTCAATGCTTATAGCTGATCTAGAAACTGCATTTGCTCATTATGTTTAATTGTAGGCAAGCATTTGCTCCTTTTGTCAGTAGGTTCCTTCCAGGTGACCTTTGATTATACAGTTACTTAAAAAACTTAAAAACTGATGACACATTGTCCTTTAGAAGCTGTTGTAGTTGTACAATCGCATAATTGAGTTGCTTGTTATAATGCTATTATTCGCATCTTTCTCTCTCCTCTTTTCTTCTCATGAACACATGAGCCCCTCTTCTTTCGAGGGGAAACCCTTTCTTTAGTGTGAACTGAAATGGAGCCTCATGTCAAGCGGCGGGAATAGATGATGCCCCTGGTAGAAGGTGAAATGGGTTTCAATACGGGCTTCTTATTTTTTTTTACAAAATTCCAAATATAGTCTTAAATTAATATGTTTATTATATAAGTTCATTTTGAAGAAGAAAATTTTGTTTAGTTTGATTTTTAAAAGAGTAATTTCACCAATAGTCACCCAATTATATAGTTTGTATTTACGACATCTCTTAACTATTTTTCTTTCATAAAACATTTTCTAACTTTAAAATATTTCTTGTATTGTCCATGTGACTGTCAGTAGTCACTCTTCCATTCTTTTTGCTGACTTGGACGTCCATATAACTATTTCAGATAAACAAATTTAGCAAAATCAACATTAAAAAAAATATTAATCGTTATGCTTCCATCTTTTTAACCTTCTGTTATGTTATTAAATGGTATACTCTATTTAAATAGGTCACATCCATTAAATTGTTGTTTATTACTCTTTTAGGTAATTAAAAAGAATCGGTAATGATTTTTTTTAAAAAAAAGAATGTTAATTAACCTATACTAGAAAAAAAAAGATAAAAAATATGTGTATTAATGATATATTTTATTATTATTCTCTATCTTTGTTTCATAACCATTACCTCCCATCATATTTAACTGAATTATTTTAGTGAAATAGTTGAATTAAAATGTTTTCAATTTTAATAAAACTTTATTATATGATATTATGTGCCCACGCACGTTAGTTAATTTTTTAGTTCATTTTAATTATTGTAAAATGGATAGGATAAAATAAGAAATGAAATTTCACATAATTATAATTTCAAATAAAATTAATATTAACAAAAATGTCATGTAATGATAATAATTCAGTTTGAGTCTTTTTATTTATTTATATAATGTATTCATGTTCTAAGTTCACTCTTTATATCTAAGATCATGGAGGCTAAGATAATTTTTCTAAATAACATTAAATATTAATATTAATTTTATATTCAAGATAAGGGTGAACGACAATCTTTGTACACCGTTTAATAACATAACAAAAGGTTAAAAGATAAAAGCATGACAATCAATATTTTTTTAATGTTGACGTGGCAATTTGGATAAGTAGGATATATGGTACTTTACTAAATTTGCTTATCTGAAGTAGTTATATAGAACGAAAGATTGATTATTGACAGTCATATGGACTATACAAGAAATATTTTAAAGTTGGGAGACGTTTTGTGAAAAAGAAAAAGTTAAGGGACACCATAGACTATTGGTGAAATTTACTCATTTTTAAAACAAAGAAATAATTGTTATTTTTGTCTTTAGAATATAATAATTTATTAAAATGCAATTTATAATTTAAAAGTTCGATCTGGTATTGTTGTCTACTTTCTATTTTTAAAATTTAACACATGAAAAATCAAGTTTGTTTGACACAGATGACTAGCGGGTCTACGCCCCATGATCTTCAACTTGGCCATGATATTATACACTTTCGTTCGAACAACGAATTAGTCATGTGCTAGTAGTCACGGACACCGGTGGTCCTTGATCCAAAAAAAATTAACATATGGAAGATATTGCATCAAATCTTTCGCAATTCAATATTATTTAATATCTTTTTTTTCCTCTTATGATTGAATGTAAATGCATATATTCAATATTTTAAATATGAAAAATCTATTAGGGTCGTTGGACCCACGTTATGATGAGTCGTGGCAAGTCGTGTCAAGTCGTGTCCACAGGCATATTTCTAATCAAAACTTCCATTCGCAACTTTAAGCTCATCGTCAGTGCCATCGGAACCCCGAAGGACACCCCCGAGTTGCGCGAGAAACTAAGAGTATCTCCTTATTTCTTCTTGTTTGTTTCAGCTTCTTTTCGACATGATGTGAGTTAGGGTTGTTGTCCTCTCGAATTTTCTTTTAGCAATCTTCTTTTATAACAATAGGTTTTTATTGGTGTACACGATTATTGGGGTTGGCTTCTAGTAATTTTTAGAGGTGAACGAGTATGCCGTCAACCCCCGATCAACACAGAGCTAATTCAAAATATTTTTGGGATGAAACTCGATCCGAAAAGATTTGACTTGAGTTTCTAACCCCATAATTAAATATCCGACCCATTTGGTTTTTTTATATAAAAATACTTAAATTATCAGAATAATTTTAATCCGATTATTTTAGTTATTATTATTTATTAGTTTGTAAAACATAAGTTGATACTTCATTTTTGTGAAATATTAAAGAAATAAGTTTAAGATCATTAAAACCCAATATGATGATCTGACACTTGTGCCTCAATCGGATTCGAATTTTTTCTTCAATTTGTTTAGTCCAAGCAATGTAATGCATCACGAAAGAACAAAATATACTGATGTTAGATATCATTTTGTTCGTGATGTAGTGTAAAAGAAAATGTTCAAGTTCAGAAGATCAATGATGAAGCAAAATCATGTGTGTCAAAATAAAGGTGGTACCAGATTTTCTAGACCTGGGGGCACCTAAACTGAAAAATAAGATATCAACAAATTTTAAAAATAAACCTAAACACACAACTTCAATCGTAAGTATACGGTTATTCTTGTAGTATTTTAGAGTCGAATCCATAGGGAAATCAGAAATTCACAATTCAATAACTCTATTCTATCATGAACTGAAATCAAGGAGAAATATTTTTTGTGTAAAAAATTAGATGAACTAGAACTAAAATATGAAAAGAAAGGTAAACTAATATTTTTTGTATTTTAGATATTTAAATAAACAGAAAGAGAACCAGTATAGAGCAAGATCGAATCACTCAAATAGAGAAAATAGTGTGGACATAGGAATCATTTCGAATCCTACTTGCTAATGAACATTATGAAACTCAAATAATGTCGACCTGAGACATTAAAGAATCAAGCCTAGACACTCTCGTAGCCGAGGCTTAAACTTAAATCCCTAGAAGATTATCACATAACTCTCTCGAATGCCATGGACAACCTCTCTCCAACCTCCCTTAGATATCTATAGAAGTCTCTCGGATCCCCTACAAATACCTTACACAAAGGGGGTCAAGCTTCTCGGATNTTATCACATAACTCTCTCGAATGCCATGGACAACCTCTCTCCAACCTCCCTTAGATATCTATAGAAGTCTCTCGGATCCCCTACAAATACCTTACACAAAGGGGGTCAAGCTTCTCGGATCCCGATACCATTTTGAATGATTTGTAAAGATAAGAACTAGCTATCACTCTACCTCGATGAGGAGAATCAAGCCTCTCGGATCCCAACCTCCTATCATAGACGAAATTACAACTAGCTCAACATTTGAATCCAAATGTGCAAAATACCAATAGTGAGAACTACCTACCAAATGTTCCCAAATAGAATAGATCAAGCCTCTCGGGTCCCGACCTTCTACCAAGAACAAAGTAGTCAATAGCTCACACCATTCAACCATGACATGTTCAAAACATCAATAGTAGAACTACAAACTAAATGTTCCCAAATAGTTTGAGCCTCTCGGATCCCAACCTCCTTGGACTCAACAGTTATAATTCATAATATAAAAATCAGCATGTATGTAAGCACATAATAAAAGAGAAGATTGGAAAGTCGAATGAAAAATGCATTAGAAGATAAGTTCATATAGTAAGTAGAAAATCTCAAGTCATCCCATGTCCAGGTCTAATCGTTTAGCCTCTAACAGCCATTAAACACATTACAAACCAAACAAGATAAGAGTTCATCATTGGAGATTAATACAACTTGAAATCGCAAATCATTCAAGCAACGATGCTCCCTAAATCTCAGGAATCCTTCCTCCACTTTGTTTCTTCTCCTCGTTCAGCAATGGTGGCTCCACTCGATGCTTCCTCCTGGATGCAGAACGGATGCCCCCTTCTCATCTTTTTGCCTTTTATCTTCCTCTTCTTCACCAATCACTGCATGCCACTTGTCATTTGCACATTCCCTGTCAATATCCCCTGAAATTGCCCAGGAACCTTCCTGGTCTGGACCACATCAGCAGATAAAGGAATCTGCAAATTATGCATTTTGTCTTTTAGTGAACTTTTGGCAGGTTGCGGCAGCAAATACCCCTAGGTCAAGTCTTTAGCGCAGATACCCCCATGTACAGCTTCCATCACACATGTTGTTAATCCTTGTGCAAATGTCTGCAAGAAAAAGTCAAGAGTAAATTACTCAAATCATCACTAGAGGTATTCATAGGGGTGAGAAGTGTGTATCAAAGCCTAGGGAATTTCAAATTATGTAAAAGACATAAAATGGTGCGACAATATATGTAAATGATGCATAGTTTCATGAAAAAGTATAGTATTTGTGAAGGAAAGTAGAGAGTAAATTCTCTGTCATCATAATTCTCCCAAACTTAAGCTTTTGCTTGTCCTCAAGCAAAGAATTAAGAAGATTTAAGGTCAAATAGTTAGCAGTTCAAATCGGCCACACTATGTACTTATGATAGTCTACCTAACTCCCTCCCAATTAATCAAATCCCTCAAATCATTCATGTGTTTTCTTAGCCAATTTAGCCTCCTCGTAGAACCACTGAAACTCAAGCCTAGTGCATATCTAGATGAAACTGGATAGTCCCTTCCCACAGCCCTCTCTTTAGACTCATAATCCTCGATACAAAGTAGAAATGGTGTTGGTTTAATCACAAGCAAAAATGGGTTACTAACCCTTCTTCCTTCTTCTCTTTTTTTTCTTTCAAATGGGTTACTAACCCGAGAATTCTCCTCTTTTTTTTTCTTTCTTTTTCAGCTGGGTTACTAACCCGAGAATTCTCCCTTTTTTCGAATGGGGTTACTAACCCTCTTTTATGGAAGAATTTGTAATACGTTGCTTGAGGATAAACCAACATTGAATGTAAGGATTAAAATGAACTAGAGAGTAGCATTAACAGGGTATCATCCGACTGCTATGAGTTTTGATTTTACTTGGGGCAATTAAGTGTCTTAGTCCCATCTGTTTAGGAATGATTTGGGGGTTCTATCAATCTGGGGATAGGAATGTAGGGCTATCAATGTTACATAATGCCTTCAAAATTCTAAACTGAGTGATTGTGGATGTGTGTGTGCTAAAATCATGATGTACTTGGACGGACAAGTGTACAAAAGATGTTGTCAAGCTGCAAAAGAGATGATTTCAAATTTTCCATATATGTTAGAACCAAAAGTTAGGCATGGTATCTCACATGAATTAGAGTTTTGAGAGAGTAACCATACCATTAGCTCCCCCAAACTTAAATTCAACATTGTCCTCAGTGTTGATCTAAGTGAGGGAGAGAAGTTCTTCTAGGGTTTAGCGGTTGAGGAGCTGGGGTCGGCGGCTATGATTCCCAGCTTAGCAGCAATTGACTGGAGGAGATCGCAAAGTTGTTCATTCTCCTTCCTCAACTTGATGTTGTGGCCTAAGATGGTTGAGAGGAGCACGTTCTGTTTCGCCATCTGATATACATATTCATCAGGGGTAGTCGTAGTGGTAGTAGACTCTGGTGGAGTAGGAGCTGTTGGTGTATCAACTGTGTCCTTGATATTGGAGGGAGCAGTAGTTACATTTGGAGTGGGGGTAGTGGTATGGGTAGTGGGGGTAGTTGTCTGTTCAGTTGGTGTGGGTAGAGCTTTGTCCTGGATAGTTTTCTTCCTCTTGGTAAGGGTGGTGGCAGGCATGGCTGAAGCAGTACTGATTGTCTTGGGTGAAGAGGTAATCTTGATGGTCTTTTGTCGTTTGCTGGATTTGGGTGGAACGGGGCTCGATGAGCGTTTCTTACCCTTCCCCTTTGATAGTTGTTGGAGTCCGGAAACAACTACGGCGAATGCTAGTGAGATGGGGTCAGCTGTCTGGCTCATGTCCAACACCCAGTTACTTCTTTTGGTCACAATCGTGCGGCTGGGGTCAGGCAATTTAATGTCATTATCAGGGTTTCTGGGGTCTAGGAGGTAGTAGACACCTTGGCGGCAGGAGATTATCTTCATATGTATGAGGCTCTTTATGTCCAATATCCCCCTAGGTGAAATGTCTGGTAGGGCGGTGATATCTATGTCGCAAGCTTCTGCAATAGGTGTTATCTGCCCTCCAATAACCATGGTTCCTTTGTCCTGGCAAGCCATCTTGTAAGAATTGGAAAGGAAGATGCTCACCAGATCAATTTTCTTTCGTTGCAGGAAAGCCCAGATAATGTAGAGTTCAGTCTCGTGAACGCTAGATTCAGTGTTTGTGCGGCCCAAGAGAGTGTTGGCCAAGACCCGATGGAAGTACCTGATTACCGGATTCTTGATACAGGCAGATGTG
This sequence comes from Pontederia paniculata, assembly GCA_001647135.1. Taxonomy (NCBI): domain Eukaryota; kingdom Viridiplantae; phylum Streptophyta; class Magnoliopsida; order Commelinales; family Pontederiaceae; genus Pontederia; species Pontederia paniculata. Next base: position 10,312 of record LTAE01015380.1, read on the forward strand.
GCGCGCTTGATCTGCAACTCATTCTGACCGGTAATCCATTTCCAAACAATCTTTGGATCATATGCAGAAGGCCGCGGCGCAGTTGTTGAAGGTAATCCCATCGCCTTTCCAATTTGATCAAA
>LTAE01015381.1:0-10432 GCA_001647135.1 Pontederia paniculata
TCTCTCTATTTGTGTTTATATTCATACTTGTTTGCTTCCGCTAATCATAACACATCTAGATTAAACGAAGAAGAACTAAAGTCTTTTAATATACCAATTCACCCACCCACCTTTTGGTGCCATTCCAGATCCTACATGTCAACCAAGCAAGCAACCAACCAAGAGCACCACAAGCAAATGCAAATGTTGGGTATCAAGATAAATGAATGTTCCTATGCTACATTTAGCAAGAAGAAACTATAGACGATCAAGATCAAGTCTTGTAATTCCAAGAATTGAGGCCAACAACTTTGAGCTAAAATTCAGCCTCATCCAAATGATGCAACTCAACCAATTTAGAGGAGCTACCAATGAAGACCCTACTTCACCTATGAATAGATTCCTTCAAATTTGTGAAACTATCAAGATCAATGGAGCAACTAAAGAAGGCATCAAGATGAGACTCTTTCCATTTTCACTTCGAGATAAAGCTCAAGAGTGGTTAGACTCCCAAACCTCAAGGAATATTCAACACTTGGAATCATTTGAGTCAAGCATTTATATCAAGATTCTACCCTTCCGAAAAATATTTCAAGGTGAGAAATGAGATCAATTGCTTCAAAAAAATGGAGAATGAAAGTTTGGGAGCGACATGGAAAAGATTCAAGAAGCTACAAAGACAATGTCCTCACTATCAATTGCCAGATTGGTTACTTATTGAAAATTTTCACAATAGACTAACACCGGCAATGAAGTTTAGCATTGACTCATCATCCGCGGAAGGTTCGATTATGCATTTATCATATCCTAGAGCTTGTGATCTTTTGAATCAAATGGCCTCGCATGATGAAGAGTATGAATAATCACCTTCAAGATGGGCACAACCCAAAGATGAAGTTTTTCATGCCTTGAATGCAAAGGTGGATACTCTAATGCAAATGATGTCAAGTTTTCAAAGCAATTAAACTCTTGGGGCCAATGTACAAGCTATATGTGAAGCATATGGAGGACCCCATGAAAGGTATGAATGCCTCCATGAACAAGAATACTTTGTGGTGAACCAAAATTGACCAACAATCCCTCCTCAAACACTTACAACCCCAGATGAAGAAACTACCCCGACTTTTTTGGGGCACTCAAGAAGGCCTTCATATTATCAACAAGAAGAGTTTGAATAACAATATCCACAACCTTTCCCACAAACTCAAGAAGAAGAGAAACAATCTTGGGAGTATGCTATAGAGAAGCTAGCCAATGGGGCTAGTGATCAATCCAAGAAGGTTGAAAAAGAGATGGAGTTGTTTACAACTTCAAATAGAAAATGGGAATATCAAGTGGGTCAACTTGCCAAAGCCATCAACTCAAGAAAAGAAGGAAGTTTGCTTAGCAAGACACAAGTAAATCCTAGAGAGAAAAGCAAGGCAATAGAGTTGGGAATTGGCAACACCATAGAACAACCACAAATTAAAGCAAAAGACAAAGGGAAGGATAAGATAGAGGAACCAAATGATGTTGAAGAGAATGAGGAGGCCAAAACTTCAAGAAAATACATATCGTCTCCATCATATGTACCTCTTATTCCTTTTTCCCAAAGATTACAAAAGTTAAAAGATGACAAGCAATATGCAATGTTTGTGAAGCTCTTCGAGCACCTACGCATAAATATGCCATTTGCCGAAGCCATAGCTCGAATGTTGGCATATGCTAAGCCTCTCAAATAAATAACATCTAAAAGAAGAACGCTGGAAGAGAATGAAACCTAGCACTAACACAAGATGCTTGTCAAAAGATGTTGCACCAAGACCTATTGAAAAGATGCCTATTGGACAAGGACATGGAAGTTGGTGACGAGGATGAAGACCATGAGACACCAAATGCTTTGGACGCCGACACTACTCAATCATATCAAAAAGGTATAATTATTGAAGAGCTCAGTTATGGTAAAACACTTCGTCCCTTTCTCATGTGCTTGCTCCTACTCTTTAACTGAATTCTCTTCCTCCTAATCTAAGAGATACATTTTTGGGTCACCATAAGTCTTCACCTATGAATTTTAATGCGTCTCTAACCTCTTTGCAATGTGAGCAACTACTTAGGGGTTTGAGAGAGAAGAAACATGTCATAGGATGAACCATAGCTGACATAAAAGGTATGAGCCTTAACGAAGACCACAAACCTAACATAGAGCATCAAAGAAAGTTGATCCCATACATGAACGAGATTGTGAGATGTGAACTTTTAAAATGGCTTGATTCTTGCGTAAGTCCAACACATTGTATGCCAAGGAAAAGAGTACTTGGTAATTGTGAAAAGTTCAATTCGTTGCTGTATTGGGAAAATTGTCATCTCTCGGGGCAAGAGGGAACATTAGTCATAACATTTCTTACATGGACATAGAAATCAATAAGGCAAAAACTGAATGCATAGATAATCTACCTCCACACACTTTGGTGAAGGGAGTTAGAAGTTTTTTTCTTTGCCATGTTGGTTCCTATGTTCATTTCATTATAGACTTGCTCAAAATTGCTAAACCTTCTTGCGCCTTACTTGTGAGAGATGCTAACTTTATTTTTGATCTAGGAGGTCGTTGAAATTGCTTTTATTTGAAACTGAAATTTAGGTGGTCGGTCAACTCCTCAAGCCCTACTTATCAAATGAAGAATCAAAAGGCAACAATCTTTGAAATTGCAAGATTCGGGGCACAAATAAAATTATCTCCATGTCGAGCCAACAATATTAAACAAAGGCGCTTTGTGGGAGGCAACCCATGTTCTAAACTTTTTTATTCATTATAATTTTGTTGTATATTTTGGATGGTACTTTGGAAACTTGTTTTTTCGAATGTGTGTAGGAAGATGAAACTGGATCCTTTTGCTAAAACTGGAAATCACTACGGACGGACCGTAGCCAGCTATGACCAAACCGTAGAGAGAGTCTGTTCCCAACCAAATCTCGCAAACGAAGAAGAATGTGCTACAATTTGGATAAACCGTAGTGCAGCCCATAGTGATCAAACATCACCATGTCCGAGAGAAGCTCATGAAATTATAGCAAAGGGCACATTACCCATAGCTAGCTCTCTCACGGTCGTAATGAGACAGAGCGCACTTCCATTGGTCCGCAACAACTCGATTTTTGAGTGTAGAGTAGCCGAGCTATCCGTAGCGCAAAATTTTTTAAGGCTTTGTTCGATCGACGTCAGACTTTTGTTTGACCGACTTGAAGCTCTTCGCTTTCCTCCTTCTTCCTTCCTCCTCTTCTTATGCAGGTTGTAAGCAGCACATCAAGCACTTATTAGTTTTTGGTAGCGCAAAATTCATATATGTGTAAGTTATATATATATTTTTTAAAACAAAGTGACAAGCTCTTACCTTATGATTCACAAATGGATAAATGTGGGAGATCCGACGAGGTCGAGCTAGCCAAGGTGAATGGATTTCATGAACTTATATATAACCACATCGTTGGTGGTCCAGTTAAATTATTAGTTTAACTCATTTGATTAATTATATTAAATAATGATGTGATTGTCTTTTGAGCTAATGTCGTGATATATGGGATTCATTTTTTCGACGTTTTCACGAATTCTATTATGTAATCTCATGGATTCAGATGTTGGAATGTTATTACTTTATCATAGATTTTTCATATGCATGTAATTAAGTGGTTGTTATGAATCTTGCATGGAAATCGGTTTTTAAATATAAAATTATATTTTAAATGGTTTATGATGCACCATGCATATGCATTAGACCATGCATGATGGCTCGCGTCGGAGCGAGGAGTGGACTCGCTGTGGGCGAGGTGATGGTGGTAGCTCTATCTCATGTTGTCAAGTCACGACTCTTGTAGTTGAGGTGATCTACATATTATGAAGTCACGATGGTAGCTCTCCTTCATGTGGTCGATCCATGCTCGTGTAATTGAAGTGATCTACATATGATGGATGATGGTGGTAGCTCTCCCTCATATGGTCGAGCAATGGCTCGTGGAGTTGAGGTGATCTACATATGACAGAGGTGATGATGGTAGCAATCCCTAGTATGGTCAAGTGCTAGCTTGTATAGTCAAGGTGATATACATATGGCGGATGTTGTGCTCGTAGCTAGCGAGTGGTGTGATGAACTTAGACATTTGGATCATGCATGACACGTTTTAATCGTGTGTGTTGCTTTGCAAGTATTTTCCTTATAAATAAGCTATGTATGATATGGTTATATGTTTGGTACTTGATGATGCATTTGCAGACTAAATTTCTGTTGGAATTTATTTTTCGGCTTTCTTATTTCGTAATATCTATATCCTCACTGATCCTTTTATGTCCACCCTTTTGTTTGTATTATTTTTTGTATGTGAGGAGGAGAAGGTACTCCTTGAAGAGAGATTGATGATTGCTTTGCATGTTCACTGAGCACTAAAAATGAAAAATAATTAGGATGTGTGTAAAGATCGGAGAGGATGAGCGACGTAGTCTTTTTCCTTTCTTGCCATTTACATAGATTTTAGCATATTTTCATGAACTCGTTGTGCCTATTATACCATTCTTGTGATGGAGTGTCATGGGTTCTTCTTTAGGGCATTTGACCCATTTATATTTGTTAGTATTTTGTTAATATGTTGATATTATTCAGGCTTCACCCGAATTCTTATACGTACTTGAAGAGTTAATAGATTTCTAGTAAAGATCATGCCGAAATTTTTGGCAAATCTAAAAGTTGATTTTATTTTCGAGTCATTGACTATTAGAGTTTGAATTTGAAATAGTGATATGTCCTTGCCGCGTCCCGGCTTCTGATTCGGGGCGTGACACATTAAACATAATCAAATTGCCAATATACGAATTAATATACTAAAAAATAGTCTCAATCAACTTAAGCTATGGGATAGTTAATGGTGAGATATTTAAGAATGATATCTATTAGATTGGATTTTTTCCCTATTTAAAGTTATTTTCTTATTTACTACAAGTCTACAAGCAACCTTATTTCTTTATTCCATATGAAATTAAGAATTACTCATGTATTTTCGTAATTGATAATTAAAAGTTTTACTAGTACTATACATAATTAACAATTACGACAATTCATTACTAGTACTATTAGACGTTTAGTAATCCAATACTAAAATGTATTAAGAACATGCATGCAAACATGGTTGACATTTAAACGATAGTTATTAAGTCGAACATAATTTCAGTCATTGAAAAATCTAATTTAATATATATCTTTTTAGGTTTCTTATGTATAAGAATAAGTTTATAATCGGAATTTTTAGTCTATGCGGGACAATACAAAATCGAACCAATAGAAACTTGTATCTTTTAAGTACGTTTGGGTTGAGGGAAAAGAAAGAAAATAGAGGAGAGGGTAAAAATTATCTTATTTAAATATTTTTTAAATAAATTAAAATTAACCTTTTTTTTCTTCTAATGAATTAAAAATTATCATTCTCAAATTAAGGTCGAGTGTAGGATAAAAAAAATTATCTTTATTGCATTTTTCTCTTATTATCTTCTCTTCCCCTCCTCTATCCAAACATATTATGAATGAGATCAAGTAACCCAAAAATAATTGTTTATGTCAGGAAAGAAAAAAAATGTTTCCATTAAATTAGTTATTTTTTATAATACATTTTTGTACTCTTTTATTACAGCTTTATTTGGAATCATTTAATATATATATTCTGGCTCTTCGAGCCTTACCACATAGTTCGTCATAACGTAATGTGATCACATGATTCTATTATTATACTAATATGCTCATAAATTATTAACTTGAATTTCTTTTAGACAACTTGTTCAAACGGCGTAAAATACTTTATGTAATTGAGAGCTGAAGTATATTGGACAACACTTCACGCTACAAACTGCATCACCAAAACAAATACATTATTTCAGTCACATGTAAAACAAGGAATACAAATCATCATCGCATAGATATATATTGCAAATTGCATCGAAAATTTTAAGTAAGACTGCGGAAGGTCAGCTGTATATATAAAATATACGTTGATCTCCTACAATCCAACATAAGACTCTTCAGCTAGATGTGAGATTGTCATAGACATGAAATTCATGGAACATCCAGCTTCATTTCTGGTGCTCTTCCTCCTCCTCGCACTTCCGATCTTGTATCTATTTTTATTGGCCTGGACCAACAAAAGATCAAACAGGAAGGTGAATGCTCCAGAAGCACCAGTGCTCCTCCCACCAGGCCCGACGAGGCTTCCTCTAATAGGCAACCTCCACCAATTAGTAGCCCAGAAGAACCTGCACCGGTACTTCTGGGAGCTTTCCAAGCAGCATGGCCCGGTTATGTACCTTAAGCTCGGCCGAGTCCCCACGTTGGTGATCTCCTCGGCTGCGATGGCCAAAGAAGTGCTCAAGACGCACGACGTCGACTGCGCCAACCGTCACCTCAACATCCCTACTCTAAAGATCACTTATGAACACTCGGATGTCGCCTTCGCTCCCTTCGGCGAGAGGTGGAAGGAGCTGCGAAGAATTTGCATGGAGGAGTACCTGAGCAACAGGAAGGTGGCCTTGCTGAGGAACGTCATAGAGGAAGACATCAGCCGGACGATGAAGTTAGTAGCTTCCCGGATGAAGGGCTCGTCGTCGACGGTGGTTGACGTGAGCGACACTTCTTGCTTCCTAATCAACAGCGTCATATGCAAGACGGCATACGGTGATAGCCACCACGACAACGGGCGGCAGAACATACGGTTCCTGGCTATCCAAAAGGAAGCCCAAGCAATGGTGGGTGGCTTCTTCCTGGGCGACTACTTGCCGCTGCTTGGTTGGGTTGATGTTCTTACGGGGATGCGAGGGAGGCTCCGTAGGACCTTCTTCCAGCTTGATACCTTCTACCGACAACTCATCAAGGAACACGAGGAAATTAATCATCTCCGAGACAATATGTTGGATTCTCTGCTCCACGTTCAAAGAGATACGAAAAACCTGACGGAAGAAGAGATTAAGGCCCTCCTCAATGTTAATTCTCCAATTAACAACAATTTATTTGAGTAATTTGTGGTGTTCTCTGCTTGTTGTGTTCAATTTAACGTTTAAAGTTGGTTTCAGGATGTCTTCGTAGCAGGGACAGGCGCACCTACGGCGCTCATGGAGTGGGTGATGACAGAGCTTGTGAGGCATCCAGAGGCAATGGGGAGGGCACAGGACGAAGTTAGAAGATGCGTCGGAAGGAAGGGGAAGGTAGAGGAGAGCGACCTCCGCCAACTTCGCTACCTCATGGCCGTGATGAAGGAGACAATGCGGCTGCACCCTCCTACTCCGCTCGTTCCGAGGGAATCCATACACGGTTTCAAGCTACAGGGGTACGACGTCGCACCCAAGACCACGGTCTTCATCAACGCTTTCGCAATAGGGAGGGACCCGGCGTCGTGGGCGCGGCCGGAAGAGTTCTTACCCGAAAGGTTCATGGACGAAGAATACCCCACCTGCAACACTGAGCTGAGCAATCACCATGACTTCAAGCTCGTGACGTTCGGGGAAGGGCGCAGGATTTGCCCGGGCATAAACATTGGCCTGCTGATGGTCGAGCTTGGACTGGCCAACCTCTTGTACTGTTTCGATTGGAGTCTGCCCGTTGGAATGGCAGCAGAGGACATTGACATGGGTGAAGATCCTGGCATTTCAGTGCACAGGACCACCAGTCTTTGTCTTGTGGCTACCAAGTTCAACGCACTCAATGAGTAGACGATCGAAGCCATTCTGCAGGACAAAGAGATGTGAAGGTAGAAATCTGACTATGTGCACAGTAATTGCTAAGTGTTGGATCGAATTCTTGTAATGAAGTTGTCTTGGTCTGCTTTTGAAAGTTTAAAATTTAAATCAACAAAGAAAGCACAAGCTCCTCTTCTCTTCTGTTCCATCCACGGGCTTCAAAAACAAAACAAAAAAAAAGTCACCGATTGCGAACAGCTTTCGGATATCAGGTTCAAAAAATCTCGAAGTACGTGAAAAGACATCTGCATGCCGCATGCGAATGTGACTTTTCTTATATTTTAAAATACAGTTACTTTTGTGAAACGTGAAATAATACGTGCTCAAGGTCGGGTAACTTTCCTTTTTCTTTCTGGAAAGATAAAGAAACATTAGTTATCCATATTTTTTCGACAGAAGAAAGGCCAGCCTATCATGTAGAGAATAATCAATCCCTTAACAGGGAAACAAAATCAATCCCTACAAACCATCAAATGAAGAGAATAATCAATTCCGTTCCGATAGATATTAAACCAATAGCTAGTTTACTATGACAAACTAACTAATACCATAACAGAAAAAAATAAGCATTCAAAAAATTTTGAAACTGGATTTGATGCAAACAAAATGTAGGAGATTGTTAAGATTGATCTGAATCATCTCTGCATTTGAATCTCCAGCAATAACAATTTCACATCACAGTAAAAGATGAAGAGAACACGATGTGGTGGGAAGGAGGAAAAATTATTATGCATCTCATCTTCTAAAATATATAATCCTTCCCTTTTTATATGAGAATTATATATCAGTTTTTACGCTATTCGCTCGTAACAGAGCATTACAATGCTACAGAGAAAACGGAAAAAATTGTCAACACACTATACAGCAGACACGTACTAACTACGGTGTATATCAATAGCTCATGTCTAAACACTCCCCCTCAAGATGGAGGTTGGAACAGATCGAACAACCCCATTTTGTTGAACAAGTAGTCATGTTGTTGTTTGCCTAACGCCTTCGTCAATAGAGAGCCAATTGATTCTTAGTACCAACATGCTGCAACTTGATCAGCTGTCGTAAACTATAATCACGAACAAAGTAACAATCAACCTCAATGTGCTTTGTACGCTCATGGAAAACCGGATTCTCGACAATTTGGATGGCTGCTGGACTATCACAAAATGCATTAATAGGTTTATGAAGAGGGAGAGAGAGCTCTATAAAAAGTCTATCAAGCCAAACAACCTCTGCCACAACTAAATCTACACTGCGATACTCAGACTCAGCAGAGGAACGAGAAACAACTGCTTGTTTTTTAGACTTCCACGAAACTAAAGAACTACCAATCTGAACACAAAATGCAGACATAGAGCGACGAGAGAAGACACAAGATGCCCAGTCAGCATCACAATGTATTGATACATGATTGTCCTTTTCAGTAGAGAAGAAAAGATCCCTACCTGGAGATCGCTTCAAGTACCGGACTACCCGAACTGCAGCTTCAAGATGAGACACCTTCTGTTCAGTAAGTAGTGGAGCTGGCAGACCGTTTCGTCTGGATTTTGCATGAACTGACTTAAATGATGGACAACAAAAGTTATATCCGGCCTCGTATTAGTAAGGTAAGTAAGTCTTCCAATAAGTCGTTGAAACGATTCTAGGTCAGTTAAAACAGCATCATTCAGATCATGAGAACCAGATTGGTCTAAAGCCTCATCATATGCAGTCGTGGTGAGTTTTTGACTCTGCTCCAAGGGTGTGCGGGCAGGCTTAGTACAACTAAGACCAAGATCAGCTAGCAGAGACAAAGTGTATTTACCTTGTGTTAAAAAAAATCCCTTGGTGGATCTCAGAACTTCCATCCACAGGAAAAACCAAACTTCTCTGAGTTCTTTAAGTTTAATCCTTGAATGTAAAGCTTGTTTAGCATGTTCTATGGTAGGTATATGGTTCCCGGTCACCAAAATGTCATCGAGATAAACAAGAAAAGCCAAGAAATAGCTCCCTCTTGATTTGGTAAACAAAGTCTAATCATTTTTACTCTGAATAAATCCTTCACTTAATAGAATGTCAGTAAATTTAATGTTCCATTGCCTTGAGGCTTGTTTCAATCCATACAACGATTTTTAGAAGCTTGCAAACCTTGTTGGAATGCTCCCCCTGACTATGTAAACCTTGCGGCAATTTCATATAAACCTCTTCGTATAAGTCTCCATTCAGAAATGCACTGTTTACATCTAGATGAAAAAGGGGCCACCCATTTTGTGCTGCAGAAATCAGCATAGCTCTGATTGTTACAGGTTTAGCCACTGGTGAAAAAGTGTCAGTATAATCAACACTCTCCTTTTGATTATAACCTTTTGCAACTAACCGAGCTTTATATCTTTCTATTTCTCGAGCAGTAGTCATTTTGACTTTATAAACCCACTTACAACCTACAGGTTTTTTGCCTGGTGGTAGATCAACAATTTCCCATGTCCTATTAGATTCTAAAGCCTTCAGTTCACATTCCATAGCTTCCTTCCAGTTAATATCTTACACAGCTTGATCATAAGTTGTTGGTTCAAACATAGTAGAAAGAGCTAATAGGAAACTCTGATATTTAGGTGTGCATGCTGAATAAGTGATGCGAAGTGTGGGGTAAGATAAAAAATCACCACAGGTTAAGACGTAAACCAGGATGAATCTTCTGTAAAAGATTATCTTCACTTCAAATTTTAATATTTATAA
>LTAE01015386.1:0-10426 GCA_001647135.1 Pontederia paniculata
TGAATTAATAAATTTTAATATAATATATAAATAAATGATACTTTTTGAAATAATATAAGCTAATTTGAGTAAAGGTAAATAATAAATAATAAGGAAATAGAAGTATGCATGTAATAAAATAAATAAGTAGACTATTATGCTATAAGTATAGGATAATAAGGAGTAATATATATAAGTAATCTTGTTAATGAATAAATAAATATTAATAAAATATAAGTAAAATATATTTTATGAAAGAGTATATTAGATAATATTGAGCAAAAGTGAAGAACTAATAATAAGAAAGTAAAAATGAAATAAGTAAATTAAATATAGGAAAAAAAGGAAAAAACAAGGAACCAAGGAGAATTGAAGCAGGGACCTCTTGTTACAAATATTACACCTTATCCAACTTGGTAAGCAAACAATATTGATCCATAGCTAATTAGAGATCTAACTAAAGGAGTCCAGAGGGTGCAACTGCACCCCCTTGGACCTCTTTAGCTTCGCCTATGATCATGAGTATGTTTTAAATGATTATAATGTCTCATAAATTGTATAAAATATTCGTCTTACATAAACCCCATAAAAGACATAAGTTGTGGCTCACGATGGCTATTGATTGTCCTGGGATTGAAATGTTATCGAATTCTTATTGATTGATCAAGGTAGGTAATTAGTCTATAGCAAAACTATGATTGTCCTATTGTACAAGCTTTCACTCTCCCTCCCTGCAACAAGCTAAAGGGTCCCATCATATGACCTCTCCACATATAGGAGCTGTCCTGGTTGAACATCATTGATCAGCTATTGCTAAAATGATGTTTCCTTAAATTGTTGAGATGTCTCCTTATTAAATTGATAAAATCGAAAAACGAGGTCAAATGACATAGCTAATTGATAATGATACATTTGTAAAATTGATTATGATTCAATTGATCGATAAATTTAAAATTATTAAGCGGATATGTATTGTCAATGGATAAATCGATAAAATTATTCATTATTAATTGCTATATTATTTTATGAAATTGATGTTTTCTTATTGAATCAGGTTTCTTATTGAGTTATAAACCTGGGTATAATATCACTTTAATTTTAATTTTATAATAATATTTTAGTTTAATTTTCTACTTATATATTTATGTGTGTTGAATAATTGAGATAGATAAAATGATGGGCGTGTCTTTGGAGGGTGTTATGTATAGACCCCTACATGGTTGAATTCCTAAAGAATTCTGTAATCAGTTACACTAAGATACGAAAACTATAAATAATTAATAGCTTGCCGAATAAAAACCCTTCTTTTCTAGAATTGAAAACGCCTCAATTTACAAATTTCAATCAAGTTGCTAAAATTCATTAGCAAAGTGGCTCTTTTACAGTGAGAATCAAATAAAAAAACATGCCCAACTGATGCAGGATGCTCATAGCATGGAGCTGCAGATGCTTCAGTTCAGGATAAATCAAGTATCTAAACCAAGAAGAGTTTCTTCAGTTCTTACAGGATTTGACAGTAATGCATCAAAATGGAGATCAGGAAGCTTTCTTAAGTTCAGGAAATCAGAAAAAAAAGGAGTAAGAAACATTGCATGGTTGTCTGTAAAGAACTGTCACAAGATTTGACATAAGAAGGCTGTCTTATAGGAGAATAATAGAGCTTCAACAAGATTTTTAAATATCAATTTAGAACAAGAATATTAAGTGAAACTAATGGAGTAGCAAGCATGTTAGGTGCTGGACAAATCAAACAACCATTGATTGGGTTATTGTCAGAGGTGCTTCTAACCATATGACGGAATATATATGAAGTGATGAAGCAATGTAAATGGAATTGAACCTAAAAGTTGTGTCAGATTGCCAAATGGATAAATTTCGAGAGTGATTAACGTAGGACGGTAACAGCCAAATGAACACAAAGAACAGTAAATCAATTCCTATTCTAAAATCCTAGAGTTCACCAGAAAGTTGAAGAATCAAACCTACTTTTCTGGGTTAAACTGAATTATTTTGGCATCTTAAAATCAATTAGCCAACCCTATTTATAGTGATTTTAGCGCCTGCAAAGCATTTATATACCTAGGGTCTACAACAGCATTAGTGGATGACTGCACTTGCATTATATGGATTTAAAACTACATTATGAGAATGGAAAATGATGCAGTATTACATCTCAAAAAGTATGTAGCAATGATTGAGAATCAACTTGATAGAAAACCCAAAATAGTGGGATACCACAATGGGACATATTTCTTCATTAAGAATGCACAAAAGTTTTTCATAACAAATAATAGTAGACTAGAGAACATGTGCACATGGAGGTTGCTAGAGCAGAATTCCTAATCGAAAGTACGTTTAGACTGTTCATATAGCATAAATAGATACAATGAAAGATGGAACCATGAATTTTTGTTATTCTTCAGAAGCAATGGACATGCTTCTACACTTATACACGAAGATTTGGTCATCGTCAAAGTCTCTGCTCGCCATCTATAGATAAGGAATGAAGAGAAAGCTCACCCTTCCACAAATTGGGTGGAACCTTCAGCTTGTTGCAGCATAAGATTGTTAAGCTTTTTATGGAGCGGAGGCGTCGAACACCACTCGGTAAATTTGTAAGCTCTTGGCACCCATAAATCTCCATCTCTTCAAGGGCTTGCAATTCTTGAAGACCCTTACATTCAGAGGATTCCAGCAACTTGTCACATAAGGAAATGGAAAGCTTTTTTAGACTTCTTGTCAAACCTTTTAAACCACCTTCCGAGCTATACAAGCCCTCGTTGTTCAGCCACAACGTCAACTTTGTAAAAGATGGGAGTTTCATCTCTAGTGCCACCAGTTCAGGACAATTAATGATTGTCAAGTTTGTGAGGCAAGGAAACATATTACTTCTATTAACATTTGACCACTTTTTTAACCTCAGCATTTGAGAGAAGGTGAGCTTCCGCAACGAAGGGAATGTGCCATGGGGGCCACAGAATGCATCATCCACGTTGATTATAGAATCCATTCCACTGATTTCAGCAACTCTTAGATGAGGTAAGAACCCTAGGGGTGGGAGCTTCTCGCACCGCTTTAAATTGAATAGTTTGATCTCCTCTAGAGATGTTGTTATGGTCAACCAAATGGGGAACTGCTTGCCCATATACGAAATTATCTCCAGTTTGATCAAATCCTTGATTGGTATGAGATCTGTATCTTGGATTGCTTCAAAGTCTTTTTCTTCGTCTGCATGATTCCACCATTTCCATTGCAATGTCAATGACTTGAGCTCTCCCATGGTCCAAAGTTCTGCACGTGCAATTTCACCTCTAGCGACCTTCTCTAGGTTTTCGATACGAAGTTCACCTTCAAGTTTTTTTAAAATTTCTAGCTCCGAGATTCTAAGTCCATCATTTACTCCCACAATATATCTAGGCAAAGTGTGCAGGTGGATGGATTTGCCAACACCACAAGGCATTCGAATCAGTGATGAGCAACCCTTAATATTTAGGAACTTTAGCTTCTCCATGTTAACTATTCTATTAGGTACGTGAACAAGAAAAAGGCAACCAGAGAGATCCAACTTTTGAAGGTTGACAAGGTTAGAAACAGCATCGTCTAATTTTCGTAGATATCTACAATTCGCTAGTTTCAGAATTATCAAGCTTTGAAGTCTGCCGACCGATTTGGGAATAGTTAAAATATCAGTTTCGGAAAGATTAAGGTACCTCAAATTAAGCAGGTTTCCCACTGTTTGAGGCAGCTTCTTGATCATTGCGTACTGCACATCCAACACACGCAGATGTTTTAGTTTTGCAAGTAACTTCAAGAGGATCACTGAAATTTTATACCTGTGAACCATTTGCATTTCTCCGACTAGAATCAATGTTTGCAGCTTTTTCATTGAAAAGAGTACCCTCGGGAATGATGATACCTCGGAATCGACAATTAGTGATAAATGAAGATACCTTTGAGGATGGTCCACTGATTGCTCCTTGGTATCCATTCTCATCATTTGAGATGACCCTCTGTAGACTGCCAATTGATGCATCAAGTAATGCATCTTATAGGTGAGTTTTCCATCTATTGAATTCGCCGATTTCTCAAAGAAGAATTCTTTCCAAAGCTGACCAAAACGGGTGGTTGCATTAAAATAGTAATCAAATGGTATAAATGGATCATAACGATGAGCAGTCCAAATGTCCTCAAGTTGTACCCTATCATAATTGTGATCTACAGGAAACAATGAGCACAACCGGAAACATTTCCTGAAGTAAATGGGTAAAAGCTCGTAGCTCAAGGAGAAGGAAGCGCCACTTGGGTGTTGTGCAGTTACAAGAGCAGAGGGTTCCAAAAGGAAGGAGTCCAAATGTTGTAACGTTAGGGTATGGTCTTCAAAGCGTTTGGCTAATTCACGAGCTGCTATGGGCAGACCACAACACTTTTCACGAAGAAATTTACCAATTCTGAGTTTGGCCTCCTCCTCCTCATGGTGTTGTTGTTGCAACAACAATTCGAGATTCTCTTTTGATAGAGATCGACAGAACAATTGCCAGCAATCGTTGTCGGACAAACCCCCCAACTTGTATGTTCGAAAAGAAACAAACATAATGGCGTCATCAGCAACTTCTCTTGGAGCTGTAACTATTATAGTGCACTGAGCACGCCAGAGTTGAAGGAGATGATGCTTTAGAGTGTCAACGATTCGAAAACTTTGCCAAAAGTCGTCCAAGACGAGCAAGTACTTCCTCCCACTCAGTTTCTCCTTCAGGATGTCCATCAGTTCATCTTCAGAGTAGTTGTGGTTCCGGAGGGAATCAACTGCTTCCGCCATGCGTCTCAGCATCAGTTTATAATCGAAATTTGTGGAGACGTGCACCCAGATTCGTAGATCGAAGCTGTCCTTCGTCCAGGGGTGATTGTAGACCATCTGAGCCACGGTCGTCTTCCCGATCCCCCGCATTCCAACGATGGGGATGATGTGCAAGAGGTTATGACCCTCCTCATGTCGCAGTTGATCAATGAACTTGATGATATTTTCCACGTCCTGGCCTCTTCCTACGGCTGGATGTGTTGCTCCTTCATCGGAATAATCACAAGCTCTTCCGACGGCGGGCGGAAAAACAAAGCGCTGGTACTCTCTCGTTAACTTGGCCATTGTTAAGCTAAATTTGGTCAAGTTGAAGAAGTCGTTTACGTTCTTAACATACTGCCACGGTGATGCTGATGACGACGTACTGCTGTACCTGTTGATACGTCTCTCGTGCCAGCAACAAATCTTCTCCAGCAACTCATCAACTCTCTCACTGATTGCTCGAACATCTCTGAGCACACTCCCATAGTTCTCGACGGTGGCCGATGCATCAGCGCGCTCTCCGGCGGACAAGGCGGCGTCTCGAAACTGCTTCAGTTGTTTGTCGTTCAACAATTTGTACCCACACGACTTCATGTAATGAATCTTATAGAGCAAGAACACCACATCGTCTTCGACCCGCCTCTCTCCCTCCCTCCAGTTGATCTGCTCTCACGTACATTTATTTAATTAAAGAGGGACATAAAACAATAAATGAAATCATGTACAGTTAACTTTGAGGCAATTTTTGAGCTAAATTTGATCTTCTTGAAGAAGTCAGATACGTACCACCTCCGTGTTGACGGAAATTACCTCCTCATCATCCCGCAAAGCTGATGTGGTGCTTCTGCTCTCATGCCAGCACCAACTCATCAGCACATCAGCTCTCATCATCTCTCTCAAGGTCTCCTCTCTCTCTCTCTCTCTCTCTCTCTCTCTCTCTCTCTCGATGTAATACAACTGAATTATTGGAACAATAAAATAATATTCTCTGGCCGTAAGAGGATAAGGTGTGTGAGACGATGGCCAAAAGAAAAAAAACACAAATGCAATTATTTGTACACAATAATATACAGCCTCTCGTCATCGTTATGAACGTCAGAGGATAATTAAGGTGTGATGCATTTTCATTTATAGTGTACAATTCTCTCTCTCTCTCTCTCTCTCTCTCTCTCTCTCTCTCTCTCTCTCTCGATGTAATACAACTGAATTATTGGAACAATAAAAATAATATTCTCTGGCCGTAAGAGGATAAGGTGTGTGAGACAATGGCCAAAAGAGAAAAAAACACAAATGCAATTATTTGTACACAGTAATATACAGCCTCTTCATCGTTATGAACGTCAGAGGATAATTAAGGTGTGATGCATTTTCATTTATAGTGTACATGTAATAATCATAAATTAAAAGAAAATGGTGGGCTCCACCTCGACACTTAAACCCTCTCACATTGGATCTCATTTTCCACTCAAACTCATTACCATCAACCTATAAAAGTCTCCGCCAAAATTTATACTCTCTCTCCTCTCATTTGGGTCATCTCCAATATTGAAAAATTAACCTAAGAGACAAAATTGGGAATGAAACTCTACCTCCACTGTTGAAGATTTGGTTGAAGAATAAAGAAGGGGCTGCTCTTAGAACAAGAAAATGAATGGGAGGCTATGAATGGTGTGATGAGGGAAAGAAGAAAAGAAAAGGAGCAAAAGAAGAATGAGAGAAGAACAACTAAGGAGGAGAAGAAAATTAGGGCAACCAAAATAGGTATGTAAAGGAGATCCTCTCCTTCTATTTGATTTGTATGCAATTTGTATGAATTGTTCATGAGAAGGAGGAAGTATGTAAGAAGAAACTAGAATGCATGTTTAGGAGTTAAATTATGAGAAATATCATATAGAGTGTATTAGGTGTTTAATAAAATGTATGTAAGAGGATAATATCTCTTAGCTAATGATCATGAAGTAGAAATGGAGTAGCAAGCATGTTAGGTGCTGGACAAATCAAACAACCATTGATTGGGGTTATTGTCAGAGGTGCTTCTAGCCATATGACAGAATATATATAAAGTGATGAAGCAATGTAAATGGAATTGCACCTAAAAGTTGTGTCGGATTGCCAAATGGATAAATTTCGAGAGTGATTACCGTAGGACAGTAGCAGCCAAATGAACACAAAAAACGTAGGACAGTGATAAATTTCTGAAGATAGGAATGAAGCTTCCAGGGCAGTTGTATCAGAAGAAAATTGCAAGCTCAAATTCACAATTGATACAAATTCAGTTTATGAAAATTGTAAAAGAGTTGATTCCATGGAAAATACTCATTATACAGTATATTATACATCCATTTCCTAATAGTGATTTTAGCACCTAGGGTCTACAACAGCTTTAGAGGATGATTGCACTTGCATTATGTGGATTTGAAACTACAATATGAGAATGGAAAATGATGCAGTATTACATCTCAAAAAGTATGTAGCAATGATTGAGAATCAACTTGATAGAAAATCCAAAATAGTGGGATACCACATGGAACAGATTTCTTCATTAAGAATGCACAAAAGTTTTTCATAACAAATAATAGTAGACTAGAGAACATGTGCACATAGAGGTTGCTAGAGCAGAATTCCTAATCGAAAGTACGTTTAGACTGTTCATATAGCATAAACAGATACAATGAAAGATGGAACCATGAATTTTTGTTATTCTTAAGAAGCAATGGACATGCTTCTACACTTATACACGAAGATTTGGTCATCGTCAAAGTCTCTGCTCGCCATCTATAGATAAGGAATGAAGAGAAAGCTCACCCTTCCACAAATTGGGTGGAACCTTCAGCTTGTTGCAGCATAAGATTGTTAAGCTTTTTATGGAGCGGAGGCGTCGAACACCACTCGGTAAATTTGTAAGCTCTTGGCACCCATAAATCTCCATCTCTTCGATGGCTTGCAATTCTTGAAGACCCTTACATTCAGAGGATTCCAGCAACTTGTCACATAAGGAAATGGAAAGCTTTTTTAGACTTCTTGTCAAACCTTTTAAACCACCTTCCGAGCTATACAAGCCCTCGTTGTTCAGCCACAACGTCAACTTTGTAAAGGATGGGAGTTTCATCTCTAGTGCCACCAGTTCAGGACAATTAATGATTGTCAAGTTTGTGAGGCAAGGAAACATATTACTTCTATTAACATTTGACCACTTTTTTAACCTCAGCATTTGAGAGAAGGTGAGCTTCCGCAACGAAGGGAATGTGCCATGGGGGCCACAGAATGCATCATCCACGTTGATTATAGAATCCATTCCACTGATTTCAGCAACTCTTAGATGAGGTAAGAACCCTAGGGGTGGGAGCTTCTCGCACCGCTTTAAATTGAATAGTTTGATCTCCTCTAGAGATGTTGTTATGGTCAACCAAATGGGGAACTGCTTGCCCATATACGAAATTATCTCCAGTTTGATCAAATCCTTGATTGGTATGAGATCTGTATCTTGGATTGCTTCAAAGTCTTTTTCTTCGTCTGCATGATTCCACCATTTCCATTGCAATGTCAATGACTTGAGCTCTCCCATGGTCCAAAGTTCTGCACGTGCAATTTCACCTCTAGCGACCTTCTCTAGGTTTTCGATACGAAGTTCACCTTCAAGTTTTTTTAAAATTTCTAGCTCCGAGATTCTAAGTCCATCATTTACTCCCACAATATATCTAGGCAAAGTGTGCAGGTGGATGGATTTGCCAACACCACAAGGCATTCGAATCAGTGATGAGCAACCCTTAATATTTAGGAACTTTAGCTTCTCCATGTTAACTATTCTATTAGGTAAGTGAACAAGGAAAAGGCAACCAGAGAGATCCAACTTTTGAAGGTCGACAAGGTTAGCAATGGCGTCGTCTAATTTTCGTAGATATCTACAATTCACTAGTTTCAGAATTATCAAACTTCGAAGTCTGCCGACCGATTTGGGAATAGTTAAAATATCAGTTTCGGAAAGATTAAGGTACCTCAAATTAAGCAGGTTTCCCACTGTTTGAGGCAACTTCTTGATCATGGCGTACTGCACATCCAACACACACAGATCTTTTAGTTTTGCAAGTAACTTCGAGAGGATCACTGAAATTTTATACCTATGAACCATTTGCATTTCTCCAACTAGAATCAATGTTTTCAGCTTTTTCATTGAAAATAATACCTTGGAAAATGTTGATACCTCGGAATCCACAATTAGTGATAAATGAAGATACCTTTGAGGATGGTCCACTGATTGCTCCTTGGTATCCATTCTCATCATTTGAGATGACCCTCTGTAGACTGCCAATTGATGCATCAAGTAATGCATCTTATAGGTGACTTTTCCATCTGTTGAATTCTCCGATTTCTCAAAGAAGAATTCATTCCAAAGCTGATCAAAATGGGTGGTTGCATTAAAATAGTAATCAAATGGTATAAATGGATAATAACGATGAGCAGTCCAAATGTCCTCAAGTTGTACCCTATCATAATTGTGATCTACAGGAAACAATGAGCACAACCGGAAACATTTCCTGAAGTAAATGGGTAAAAGCTCGTAGCTCAAGGATAAGGAAGTGCCACTTGGGTGTTGTGCAGTTACAAGAGCAGAGGGTTCCAAAAGGAAGGAGTCCAAATGTTGTAACGTTAGGGTATGGTCTTCAAAGCGTTTGGCTAATTCACGAGCTGCTAGAGGCAAACCACAACACTTTTCACCAAGAAATTTTCCAATTCTGAGTTCAGCCTCCTCCTCCTCATGGTGTTGTTGTTGTTGCAATAGCAATTCAAGGTTCTCTTTTGATAGAGATCGACGGAACAATTGCCAGCAATCATTGTCGGACAAACCCCTCAACTTGTATATTCGCAAAGAAACTTCTATTGGAGTTGTAACTTCTATTGGAGTTGTAACGATTATAGTGCCCTGAGCATGCCATAATTTAAGGAGATGGCGTTTCAGAGTGTTAAAGATTTCAAAACTTTTCCAGAAGTCGTCCAAGACGAGCAAGTACTTCCTCCCACTCAGTTTCTCCTGCAGGATGTCCAACAGTTCACTAATAGAGTAGTTGCTGTCCTGGATCAAGCCACCATCGTCGTCGTAGGAGGCAACTGCTGCTTCCGCCATGCGTCTCAGCACTAGTATATAATCGAAGCTAGATTCGTAGACGTGCACCCAGATTCGTAGATCGAAGCTGTCCTTCGTCCAGGGGTGATCGTAGACCATCTGAGCCACGGTCGTCTTCCCGATCCCCCACATTCCAACGATGGGAATGACATGCAAGAGTTTACGACCCTCCTCATGTCGCAGTTGATCAATCAACCTGATGATATTTTCCACGTCCTGGCCTCTTCCTACGGCTGGATGTGTTGCTCCTTCATCGGAATAATCACAAGCTCTTCCGACGGCGGGCGGAAAAACAATGCGCTGGTACTCTCTCGTTAACTTGGTCAATTGTGCGGCCATTTTAAGCCAAATTTGGTCAAGTTGAAGAAGTCGTTTACGTTCTTAACATACTGCCACGGTGATGCTGATGACGACGTACTGCTGTACCTGTTGATACGTCTCTGGTGCCAGCAACAAATCTTCTCCAGCAACTCATCAGCTCTCTCATT